>ML976682.1:0-158198 GCA_010015655.1 Bimuria novae-zelandiae CBS 107.79
AGCGTGGAGCTCTTCGTTCTTGTCCTGGGACATAAATAGTACAGTGTTTGCGGTTGGTCTAGTAGGAGGGCTGCCATCGTCTATAGCGATATTCCCGTCCTGTTGCTTTGCGCGCCATCTGTCAAGTGCCTTGTTGATCTTTTCTCTCAGGCCATGATCGGCGGCAAAGGCGGCATCCAGCTTCTTCTGGCCAACAGCATTGGTGTAGTTCTTTGGTCGTTTTGGATGCTCGGCGTTGATTAACCAGCATTCGGTCCAGTAGTGTTTCAGGCCACATGGGCATTGAGGCTTGTCTTTGTTGCCATCCTTCTTCTGCTGCTGCTGAGGCTTAGCAGCGTCTAGTTCTGCAGCCATAGAGCTGAGTCCTGTCGATATCGGTCGAACACGCTTGAGGTAGGTCGTGAATTTGCTGACGTAGTCTTCCACTGATGGAATGGCGGTGCTAGCATCCTCTAGGTCAATCAAGGCTCGCAGGCCTGATGTACCATACTCAGGATCGATCGTTCTGCAGGCGATAAGGAAGTCTTCTTGTGCTCGAGATCCAGATGTCTCAGGTATACCTGCAGCGATGCACATGTTGGTGACCTCCACCCAAGATCGTAGCCATTCTTCAACCTTCTTACCACGTGGCGGCGTCTGAAGGGCTTTGTATCGTGCGATAAGATCTCGTTGACGTGTAGCGTCAGATAGTGCGAGATGCTTCTTGAGCGTTGTCAACCGTTCGTGTGGGGTATCCTTGTTCTCGATTAGGTAAAGGTGTCTCGCAGCAATCGTTTTACTGATCTCTGAGTTAAATTCTGCTAGAGCTTTCTTCTGACGCTTGAACTCGAGGTCCTTGCGTTCCCATCGCTCGTATTCCCACTGGTATAGCTTCTGCTGAGCAGCGGTAAGGTGAGCTATTAATGTAGCTTGTTCGTTGTGATCCGTGAGTTGCGGTTCGGTTGGTGCCGTTAACGTAGGCAGGTCCGCTGCTGTCGTAGCAGGGTCCACGTACTGCCAGAGGTCGTTCTTCTGGGCAGTATCCTTTCGAATAAACAGCCATTTGTGCCAATCGTCGGCTCGATCGAGGACGATGGTCACTCGGGTGACTGCGGGATCTGACTCAGTGGTCATTGTATAGGGTATCAGCGGCTCCGTACGGGTTGTAGGTGCCAATTAATCGTTGCGAGCGTGCGAGCTTCAGTCGTGCGATCTTCTTCGCAATCTGTCGTAAGCTTAGTCGCAATCCGGGCTCATAACTGTTGCGGTGGGCCGAACGGCTGGTGCGCAGTAGAAAAGATTGTGGAATTCTTCTGCTGGAGGGTGTCCTATCTAGAAGCTACCGAGTATGTATATGTACGAGCGTAAACATCGCTAGTCCCAGATAGGTGTAGCCCTCTCAGAAAGGTGAGTGGCAACTAAGCAAGGGTAGGAGTAACCATCTCATCGAGTAAGAGCCATTAAACCGTCACATAAAAAGACCACTGATAGCAAGAAGTGTGGCACCACTATCTTCGGCCAGATATTCCAAAGAGGGTGGATGGTGGGGATGGTGAGGTTTGGCCATGGCTTGTTCGGTCGAACGTTTGCAGGTCAGAACGAGCAGACTTGTCAACAATCAAGCCAATCAAGCCGGTCTAGCCTAATATGGTAATTCACTAGCTCGTGTAGGCCAAGATATTACTAAATTTGGTTAGATCGGCTTGATTGGCTTGATTGTTGACAAGTCTGAGAACGAGAGGAAAAGCAACCCCAAAGAAAATGCACTGGCACCCAAGAAGGCTGGTCTCGCTTGGCCAAGTAAGGCAGAGAGGTATCATTTAAGCTTCGCGGCCTTAACGAAAGTCGCTGCGACCCCGATATCCTGGTTCCAATACATGGTGCATAAGACAACCCTGCCAATCAATGCCCGACGTGCATCCTTCACCCGCCGCGATTGTAAACCTTGCCCTTTTTCAAGGTTTGCCTGAAACCAACATATGTTAATTGTCCGTCACATCGCATCGCTGCGAAGTGCGTCTTTTGCCCTCAAATCGTTACCATGTTCCTGAAACCCGAATCTACAGGACAACTATTGGTCACTCTCATTGACCAGTATGCAGCTTTGGACCCTTCTCCAACATGGGCGGTCGTTCCCATCGACCAAGAAAATCTCTCGCTCGGGTTCAAAGACGTAAGCTATCGCGAACTCTCTGCCGCTGTGAGCATTGCAGCCTTTTGGCTACAGAGCAAGCTGCCATTATTGACGGAAGCACTTGAAACCATTGCCTACACTGGACCAAAGGATGTTCGATATCCAATCTTTGCAATAGCTGCCGCAAAGGTTGGCAGAAAGGTAGAAAGTCCTTGCAGAATCCAAGCATATCCCGCTAACTGCACCTCAAGCTGTTGTTGCCTTCTCCTTTCGCCTCGACTGGGGCACAGGCTCATCTAGTCAAGGCATCCGAGTGTCGTACATTCCTCTACGGAGGTGAACTTGGAGAAACGGTTCAGAGAGTGCTTGATCTTGCAGGTGATGAGAGAGGGAGGAGCTTGCAGGTGCCCGAGCTTGAACAACTCTTTGGCGAACATACCAGCCCGCTGTTTCCATATGAAAAGTCATGGAATCAAGCGAAGGATGATCCCTGGCTGATTTTTCATACCTCAGGAACTACCGGTAGGGATCCACGAGCAAGATCCTTCTGCGTGAAGCTGACAACGCAGGCATGCCCAAACTTGTTACATACAGCCAGAAGATGATGGCTTCTTTGGACGCCGCCAAATCGATGCCAGATGCACACGAGGAGACAATGAGCGACCACTTCAGCAGACGACGCTGGTACACTCCGCTTCCATCACTTCACGTAAGTACCTGGACCCCCCAGCGAAAGGCGTGAAGCTAATAGCATCTGTACGGTCAGTTCGTAGGTATGACGGTGTCACTGCAATTCCCATTGTTTTGCGGTAGCGTTGTTATTATCGGGCCGGCGACATCGGGCCCAACAACGCCATCCGTCGCGGCAGAAGTTTTGCGACATTCGAAAGCGGAGGGGGTGGTACTTCCACCGGCTCTCATAGACGGTCTCTGCAATAATCCAGACGGGCTGGAATGCTTGCGTAACCTGAAGTACATTTACTTCGCAGGAGCCCCCCTCATGTCCTTGACAGCGGCAAAACTGATAGACTACGTGTCTGTACATCCGGCTATGGGATCGACCGAGGCAGGGGCCTACTTCATTCGCATTACAGGTACTGAAGATTGGGAATACTATTCATTCCGACCGGGGATGGGTATGGAACTCCAACATGTGGCCCCTGGAAGTGAACTTCATGAGGCAGTCTTCGTGCGAAAATCCGAGCTCGAGCAGTGGCAGCAGGTCTTTCACGTCTACCCGCAACTGCAAGAGTTCCGCACTGGGGACCTTTTTACTAGGCACCCCACTAGGCCAGACGCATGGGTAAGATCAGACCTGCCTAGAAACCCGTTCTATCCTTTGGAAGCCTCTTCTGACCCACCCTAACAGAAATACGTTGGTCGCACCGACGATATGATACCATTTTCACACGGCGAAAACCTTTACGTCGCCGATATCGAAACCGAGATTACGACCTCACACCCAGCTATATCTGCAGCTCAGGTCGGAGGTCAAGGGAGATCCAAGCCGTATTTGCTGGTTGAGTGGAGCACCGATAGTGGATCACTCAGCGATGCGCAGAAACTTCACATACTACAACCTGTCTTAGCGCGTGCCAATGAGCGCTGCTCTGATCTCGTCAAGCTGAGCCGAGACCTTATCCTGTTCACTCACGCAGAGAAGCCATTGATGCGAACGCTGAAAGGCTCGGTGTCACGGCTGCAAAGTGAAGAATTGTACAGGATGGAGATTGAACAACTGTACAGGTGTAGCAAGGCAAATTGATTCATCGCTGCATAGTGAGGAGAAGATACACATCTTCTCACGGTAAAGGTACTCATAACTTCTCTTTCTTTGGGACAGGTCGCAGTGTGTCAGACGGCATGCGAACGCTCTTGGTCCATTGATCTGAAAGTTGGAGCATGCTTCTCTCTGACTTTCCACTTTCGTAGCTGCTCCAGAATGCGTTTTCCTTCAAATACTGCTCCAACTGATCTTTGATGAATGATGAGATCTCATCTGCTGCTTCGTCTATCATTTCGAGAGGGAAAAGATGACCACCCCCGCGTATGACAGAAATATCTGCTCCAGCACCACCTCGAAGCGCCGTTGCCGAACCAGCCCTTATCTCCTCGCGATGCGACGGGCTATTCACGTAGCTTTTGCCCCCAAAGACCCACTTCACTGCCGGCTGCAGATACGCGAGAAGCTGGAAGGCAATACCAGCTTCGGCCCTGTGGAACAGATACCTTGCCTGTTCTGCGGTGTAGTCATTGGTGAGATACCGCTCCTTGTCGTCAACCGTACTGTGAGGCGGATGCGGAGCGAATGTAGATCGTACGTAGGACCACGCCTCCTGCGCCTTTGGAGTTGTGAGGGTTACGGCTCCTTCATTTGCATTCGGGTGAAGCTGGGTTGGACATTTGCGCAGGCCATATTGCAGATACTTTTCCAATGCGCGGCTGTCCCACGACTTGTAGAATTTATTCTTCGCGAAGTCGTCCTTTGCGCTGGCGTAGGAATCCCAAAGGTCGCGTCTTAGACTGGTGAAGAAGGCTGCATTTGGACCGGGAGGGATCGTCTGTTGGATAACTGGCTCCAGGAAGAGGATGCTCTGGAAGAGCCGTGGGTGCATCACAGAAAGCTGTACCCTGACCAGGAGTGTGAGCACTCTCCAGAATAAACCGTGAGTGTACAGGCACATGAAAAACCCTTACAATTGAGCACAACCCATGCTATGGGCGAGACCGATCACCGGGGGTTGGATATCGTCTCTGAAGTGATTGACCATTGCTAGAAGATCCCGAGAATGATCGAACCAATTTGCTGAGTGGAGTCAGCTGTGAGCCAAATAACATTCGAAACTAGGACTTTGGTGTGAGAACGTACGGTCGTCTCCTAGAAGTCCTTCGTTCAACACACCACTTGCCCCTTGGTGCGAGCAGTCAGCGATCCAAATAGCCTTGATAGACCCCCGAAGCCGATCATTCAGCGCGTTCCACAGTGGCTCGTAGGTTTCCTGGAGCGGTTAGCAATGTTGCCCAACTGCGTCTTACAAACCAAGGGCGTGTACACACTTTGACGATGCCATTTGCGTGAGTCGCAATGATCGTTACCGGCAAAGAACTGCCGCTCTGAGAGATAGGAATGTATTGCTTGACGGCCAATCGCAGTCCGGTTTGCCGCTCTTTGACAGCATGGTGATAGCCTCGTATGTGCTGACACGGAATCACGTGTTCCTTCACTTGAAATCCGTAATCTGCCATGATGTGATGCAGCAGGCGAGGCCGGGCAAAGTGGAAAACGAACGTGGGGAGTGCTCAATGTTTCGTCGCGAGGCAGTCTGTATTTGTCACGGTTTATGGCTCTTACTCTACAAGATAGTTGCTCCTACCTTGACATGGTTGCGACTTACCTTCTTTCTGTCTAGGACTAGCGTTGTTTGTGCCTGCGCACCTATACCTTCTGTAGCTTCTAGATAGAACAACCTCAGTTCAATCCTGCAATCTTTTCCACTGCGTACTGTCCGCTCAGCGCTCTGCCTCACCGCGACAGTTATAAGCCCGGCTTGCACCTTGGATTGTTCTCACCTGCTGCTGTAACGTCACTCAACACACAAGCTGCACGTTGCTATACCGCGTTCTTTACAACGCACCTGTTACCGCGTTCTCACAACGCACATACTAGGATCTCTGCCTGGATCCATTAATACAGTCGACTATAGCCTCTATAATGGCTACTGAGTCTGACCCCGCAGTGACGCGTGTTACTATTATACTAAACACACTAGACGACTGGTTTACCTAGTTGTTTATTCGCTAAGACGTCGCTAATCGACATGGCCTCTGGCAATACATTAACCCTAACGTAGCGAAGGAGAATCTCCCCGAGCTATAAGAGCTAATTAAGCCTTAACTTACTAATTACAAGCTTAAAGCTACTAGGCTCTCTTACCTTATCGCCGATAATTAAGAATCCTATTAATAGGAATGCGATTAATAGGAACGCCGCCGCACTAAGTACTATACTTAAATAAAGGCACTAGCTAACCTAAATATAAATATTAGCAAGATAATTGCTGCACGTTATATACACCTAATTAAGAATTACGATACCCTGTATAACTAACTAGTTACACTTAAAAAGTTCTTTTATCCTATAGACGCGACACGCCGTCGCGAGCTAGCTAATAAATATAATACCCTTAAGACTACGCCATAAGCTACGAAGAAGATTAAGTAATAGCTATTAGACTAGGTATATATTATAGCTTAGGGCAAGGCTGTTAGCCTGCCTAAGACTAATAGTAATTAACTATAGGAAGACTTCCTTATTGCCTGCAAGGCACTTAATTAAGAGTACGCCACGTCCTGCCTGCGAGAGATCTTCAAGCATGAAGCGCAAGGCACTACCACCGAGATCTCATCTCTAGAGACTTACGTCGCCGAGATGACCACCTATCTACGCCGTACAAAGCCACACTCTACTGGACTGGCAGTCTCCGCTGCTGAGCTTGGAGTCACAAGGCAAGTTAATGCTAAACATGCCGACAGCCAAGGTAGTAGTCGTGACCGAGACAAGCTATCTAGAAACTGTGTCTACAGGAAGAGGCACTGGTACACTAATTACTTTATTCTTAACCCACAAAACCTACAACGTCCGAAGGACTATTAGCCTACTGCTAAGGCTATGCAGAAGGTTAAAGAAGCATAAAAGGATCCTAAGGTTAATAAGCGCATAGAGACTGCTCTAGCTAAATGGGCAGCCCGACAACCTTAGAACACTACATCGTTACGAATTAATAATAGCTAAGCTCCTGCTAAGGATAGCAGTATATTTGTGGTAGTTATTAGCCTATTACACATAAGTTTCAATCAACCTGATTCTCTCGAAATCGAATCTCTCGAGGAGCAATCAAACGACGACTTGAACGTAATCACGATAGACACCAATACTGAGCCTAAAGGAGAGCTTACAGTGATGGTTGGAGATAACACTAACAAGACTAAGCTTCTCAATCGATGGATCGTTGATCCAGGGTCGAACACCCACGTTATCAATACAGAGTCATAGCACGGCTAGAAGAGGATAAACGACAATCTAAAGCGTCGCTACCTCCATGCTGGCAATAGCCACATCCTTATCATGGCTTAGGGCACGATGAAACTCGTCGCTCGTACACTATATAGACTATAGACACTAGAGCTAACGCACGCCGCGTACGTTGAAGGCTTTCTTATAAGCGTTTTAGGACTCGCTCGCTGTCGTACAGAGTCTATCCACTTTAACTCTGGCCGCGATGTCCTATACATGTATCAACCGTCCTACGTCATCGCACAACTCAAGTACAATAGAGGACACTAGCTAATCGATGCTGAGCCATCACGCCAACCGCCGTTATCGCTTCTACACCCACTATTAAGTACGTTTAGAGCATTATATCGCCCGTCGTACGCACTAAAGCTAACTAATATTATTAACTAACGTGTTGCACATTAGATCTAGGGCCACCTAGGCTACAAGGTAGTCGAATAACTAGAGGTAAACGTTACTAGCGTTTAACTAACAGGAGAACACATAGACTGTCTTTATTAAATATATATTAAAGCTCGAATAACTTATATTATCTTAAGACGCCCGGCTAAGAGCCGTGCACAATAACCATTCTATTAAATTGCGATAGATATTATTTATATTGTCCCTGTGGGAGAGGAATGCATTGATGGCAGCAAATACGCCCTACACTCTATAGATAAATACTCGAAGTGGCATGAGATCGCCACAATACGCCGTAAGGATAAGTCAACTCTTATACGTTAGTTTATGTCTTTAATACGAAGGATTCAGCGCGTGTATAACGCTAACGTAGTCGCTATTTAATACGATAATAAGAAAGGATTTAGAAACAATCTTATTAACATAATAGAAGAGCTAGGTATGCTGTATAAGCCAGCACCAGCCAGAACAAAGGAGCCAAATGGACTAATCGAACGCGCTGGCGGAGTACTCACTTAGCGAGCTCGCGCTATGCGCATACACGCCAATCTGCCAAAGAGTCTATCACATGAGCTGTATCGCACCGCCGCATATATACTCAATCGCACGCCTACTGAAGCACTAGGATAGAAGACACCGTACAAGGTAGTATAGGAACGAAAACCACTTGTCGCTTATATAAGGCCTATTAGCTGTCGCGCCTACGTCTATAATTGCGATCTAAGAGCTGCTAACAAGCTTAAATTACGCACTCTAATTAGCCACCTTGTTAGCTACTAAGGCACTAATATCTTCTATATCTAACTACCTATAAAAGACACTATTATCGTTACCCGCGACGTCGTATTCGAGCCTACACTCTTCTTTAATAGGATAAATAGGTATGCGTTAGGATTAGTGCTCGAAGAGGTAATTAAACTACTTAAATATCTAGAAGAACATTAACATAATAATATTAGTATTAAAGATCTATTAACTACTCGTCAACGTCGCTACCTAGTAGAGACACCTATAACCTTAGCTTCGAGAGCTGCAGGCTCCTAGGTGGGGGGTAAACAGATAGACAACATATTTAAATTAACACAGCAATAGTAACAGCTGCCTACTCTAAGACCTATAATATCTACTGCCACAAGTAATCGCACTCCTAAGAGTAATAAAGTACCTAAGGGCTATCGCTAACGCGGCGAGAGAGCTCCACGAGACGTTAACCTAGACCTAACTAACACGAGCTTAATTATCACTAGTAAACGCAATTGAAAGCAGAAAGATCTAAATAATTTTATAATTCACACATACGCAACAGCGCTAGGAGCTACACCTCTTATTAACTATCTCTATGCATTTTTGACCAAGATTCGCTCTATACCTACTATAGATAAGATACTAAGAATCTATTAATCGCAGCTGCCACCTCTGCCGAAGGTAATAAAGTAGCTTAAAACATACATATTTAGCAATTAATTTCGACGCGCTATAGAGGTTAAGTAGCAAGCTCTACGCGCTAAAGGAGTCTTTAGGAAGACTATAAAAATAAAGGCTACTATAGACGCTAAGGTGCTACCGTTAATGTGGATATTCGCATACAAGATCGACGAAGAAGGATACCTCTTACGGTTTAAAACTTAACTTGTTATTCGAGGAGATCTTTAAGCTCTACTTAACGATATATACGCTACTATACTTGTAATTCGTAACTTTCGCGCTCTTATTATAATCGCTAATTACTTTAGTCTAGAGCTAAAGCAGTATGATGTCCCTACTGCCTTCCTAAACGCTGAGATTAATCGAAAACTATACGCTGAAACACCTGAGGCGTTCCGCCATACTGCAGGCGAGATCATGCTGGTACTCCGCGCCCTGTACGGCCTGAAGGAGTCACCAATCCTATAGTACAACAAACTACGTCGACAACTTGTTAAGCTGGGTCTAAAGCTAGTTAAAGGCTTTCCTTACTTATACACGAGCCGCTGGCTCATCCTATTCGTCTATGTTAACGATATTGTTATGGCATATTATTAGTCTAATGCCTATTACTATAGGTCTTTTGAGAAGGATTTGGTGGACCTATATAATATTAAAGCTATAGGAGACCTTACCTAGTTTCTTAGAATCTGCATTATACGCGATCAAGCCCTGCATAAGACGTAGCTAGTCTAGGACGCGTTTATTAATAAGGTATACGCTTAATTTAGTATTAAAGCTATAGGCAAGGCTCTAGACATTCTACTAGCGGAGAACTAGCTGCTATAGTCTACTAAGGAGCCTAATTTATCGCGAATAAAGCTTTATTAGTAACTAATTAGCTCTCTCGCATATATCGCTGTCTAGGGTAGACCTAACGTCGCCTAAACGCACGTCGTCTTTGCTTGTCACCTTACTAACCCAGGACAGTCACACATCTCGAAAATCCGAAAGACCTGGCGCTACCTACTCAGCACGAAGGCTCTCGCACTTGAAGCCTCTGCTAGCGCGCAGGATATGGCTGAGTATCTATCTAATAATCCAACATATCGCGATCCTCTCTTCTTTAGATCCTCTAACGCCTTATACGCTAACAAGCCTAAGACTTGCTAAAGCTCTTAAGGCTATGCTTTTAAGTTTGGTAGACTAATAATTAACTAAAAGTTAACAGTACAACGCATAGTCACGAAATTAACTATAGAATCTAAATTACTAGCTCTATTACTTGCTAGCTCGTAGATAGAAGAATGGATGCGATTCTTCTCTAGTATTAACCTTACTCTTAACTATACACCTACTATCTGGTGTGACAATTAGCAGACCGTTAGTATTGTTACTAAATAGCAAGATAAGCTTTATATAAAAGTTAAACATGTTAACATCCACTAGCTCTAGATTCGACAGGAAGTTAAAGCCTCTCGTATTAACGTTAAATAGGTCCCTACCAACCATATGCCTGCTAATAGACTTATAAAGATTCTACCTAAATAGAAGTTTGCAGACTTCGTCCGCCAAATTAGCCTTATTAATATTACTAAGTGTCTAAAGGGCCTGCGTTAAACTAATAGCAACAATCTTGATAGTATCTATATACACTAATACTAATTAGCTGTTATTAACTCCCTGCCTGGGCGTCCACGCCAGCTGGGGGGTGTGTCACGGTTTATGGCTCTTACTCTACAAGATAGTTGCTCCTACCTTGACATGGTTGCGACTTACCTTCTTTCTGTCTAGGACTAGCGTTGTTTGTGCCTGCGCACCTATACCTTCTGTAGCTTCTAGATAGAACAACCTCAGTTCAATCCTGCAATCTTTTCCACTGCGTACTGTCCGCTCAGCGCTCTGCCTCACCGCGACAGTATTGGGGTCCAAGGTTGCACGACTGCTTGCTGTTAAATTGCGACGCAGGCGAGCTCAGCTGCGCCTTGTCGTTGCATCGATCCTTGTACATGCCAAGCCCGGCAGCATGCTTGTTCATTTGGCATCGGCATCCGCTGCACACATGCTTGCATGCGCATCGACCCCGCCGCCTTTGATGAACCATGTCGCTTTGAACCCACATGTGCAACCACACCAATTGATGCATGTTTGCCTTCTTGCCGGCTTTCCCGCTGTAGTGAACCCCTACTCAATGCCTGTAAATATGTCGTCAGCAATTTGGACTGTCGCCCGCTGCATGTTCGAATGCTGGAATGTTGTCGCGGTGGGCCGAACGGCTGGTGCGCAGTAGAAAAGATTGTGGAATTCTTCTGCTGGAGGGTGTACTATCTAGAAGCTACCGAGTATGTATGTGTACGAGCGTAAACATCGCTAGTCCCAGATAGGTGTAGCCCTCTCAGAAAGGTGAGTGGCAACTAAGCAAGGGTAGGAGTAACCATTTCATCGAGTAAGAGCCATTAAACCGTCACAAATGTTGTCTCGGAGGTTTCACACCCGGTCCCAACAGGCTGGGACGGTTGCCTTCAACGAGAATGCTGCCCTGTAGGAGCCGAGGCAAGTAGGTCAACTCCGCGCAGCTGATATCTATCTCGAGCTGTTCTGGTCGTCATCGCGATCCTCCTCGCATCGTCTAGCTTCTAGGTGTGTTCATCATGGCTCTCTCAACCAACAAAGAAACTTCGGATTCCGTGCCGACCCCTCCCAAGAATGAAGCTATCATTGACGAAAGCGAGTCCCCGCCCCGCGACCGAGGAGTTTGGGCATGGGTTCAGTGTGTTGCCGGATTCTGTCTTTTCTTTAACACATGGGGCATGTTGAACTCATTTGGTACTGCCACTTCCTCCCTCATTCATCTTTGACTAATGATCCTCCAAGGCATTTTCCAAACTTTCTATGAGCAAGATTTCCTGCGCAATTCCTCTGCGAGTCAGGTGTCATGGATCGGAACTGTTCAGTCGTCCTTTATCATGCTAGGATCACTCTACTCGGGCCCCTTATTTGATCGCGGCTATCTACGACACTTGGTTCTTCTTGGAAGTATTATTCTGGTTTTTGGCATGTTCATGACTAGCATTTGTACACAATACTGGCATATTCTGCTTACGCAAGGCGTGGTTATGGGCTTGGGAACTGGATGCCTATTCACTCCAACGACTGGCGTCATCGCTTCGCACTTTGACAAGAGACGAGGTCTAGCAATGGGAATCGTGTCCACTGGAAGCACCATAGGTTGGCATCTTTCCCCAAGACAGTTGTAGTTACTGACTCGATAGGGGGCATTATCTTTCCAGTCATGTTCCATAAGCTAGTTGATTCCGCTGGCTACGGCTGGACGATCCGCGCAATTGCCTTCTTGATGTTGGCATTATCGATACTTCCAGTTTGCAGTATGCGGGTCCGCGTCAAGACACCTTCATCAGGGAATGGCCTCGACATAGGAGCTTTTCGAGACCCTGGGTTTAGCTTCTTTGCTATAGCGATGTTTGTGGGATATCTTGGGCTATACATACCCTTCTTCTACATTCAGCTGTACAGCCTGGAGGAAAGATCTATAGTCGGAGGGTTGAATGTATATACATTGCCAATAATGAATGCGGCCGGGCTTCTTGGGCGACTGGTAATATCATCTGGAGATCCCTTTGATACCTCGCTAATGGCTTTGTAGGCGCTTGGGTATTTGGGCGATAGAATAGGGCCTTTGAACGCGTTCATGTTGTCTGCATGGGCGTGTGGTGCCCTCGTATTTGCCTGGAGCGGCATGGAGACTAAGGACAGTGTTATTGCTTTCTGTGTCCTATACGGCTTCTTCAGTTCTGGATTAATCACACTGCCTGCGACAGTAGTGGCACAGAACCTGTGTCCCGACATCAGGCAATACGGGGTTCGCATGATGCTACATGTGTGCGTACCACAGCAGGAGGCGAACTGGGTTGATTCCTATCTGATAGAAGTCAGAGTGGCTATATACATGAAGTGGAGTATCCAGAAGATTCTGGATCTGCAAGGTCACATGACTGTGTGACGACATAGTAGAATATTCTAGAGTTGTGATGTTGGCTAACACTACAGCTAGTTCCTGCTGCCCTGGGCTTGCTCATTGGCAACCCAATTGCGGGGGCTATCTTGAAAGACGGCTGGACTGGTCTTCAGGTCTTCGCTGCTTCTCTCATTGTGGCCTCTGCAATTTTTTCTGGTTTGACGAAGTACTTCACGGTTAGGCTCTCGAAGAACATTCAAGGCTGAGGTCAAGATCGCTTGGCAAGTGAAGTCAATGTCATTTGGGCGTGATAATTGAGAAGGACTTGGGGAAACGATCGATACATCGAGAGCCGCAAAAGTTGTTTTGCACGAATATCCTGGGGAGGCGAAAGGCCTTCAGTACGATTCATCTATTCTCTAGGCGCACTTAGTCATAATACAAACAATCGGTACCAAAGGATAGATTACATTGCGAAGGAACAGGGTAATACGGGAGGAATATGCCCCCATGCAGCAGCTGCAGGGGCAACCTGCAAGTATCTGATTGCAGACCGGTCAATGAAGCCCCGAATTGCATGGCAGGACGTCCCGCATAGACGGAATCATAAAGAACAACCATTCCCCATTGGTGTCTCTTTCATCGGCACGGTTTTCAACATGTCCTCTCATACTGCTCTTGTGGTCACTGAATGGAAGCATCTACTTGCGGTCCTTAACAACAGTGTGCCCTCCCAGATAGACGGGCATAGTTTGCATCTGTATGACATTGTCGCCGTGTCTCGGTATGTTCAGACACAGCTCCTCACATCTATATGTGGGCGGGCAAATAAGGACAACAAGCTGTATTGCTATCTGCGAAAAGAAGAGTGAGGAGTCTGTCGAGGAAGAAAGGAGAGGGCGAGAGCTTTATCTTGAAGTAAGTGGTCCGTGCGCGTAGATGGAACCTTCTACACACACAACCTCTGACATAAGTCACGTGGCTACACTATACCGTTGCTCAGCGACAAATTCTTAGGTTCAATGCACGAGCCGCCGCTACGGAAGCCGCCTACGAAGGGCTTTCAAGGAGCTCGGACGCTCTCAGATCTCGCCTGGATGAAAGAGAAATTATATATGGTGAGTTTCCCAATAAACGGAAACATACCATAACAGTGGATCTCACTCGCCATGTAGGGGTGAACACTGGCTTTGGGGGCAGTGCCGACGCCAGGACAAAACAGACACAAGAACTCCAACGTGTGCTCATACGTGAGCTGCATTATGGTATAACGGGACCTAACAGCAGAGACCCTCGCTCTGCATGGAAGAATAGCCATGCCGCGTACGATCTCGAGAAAGAACAATCTCCCGACAGTCTCCATCTTCCCAAGACATGGACTCGCGCATCTATTCTCATCCGGCTGAACTCTCTCGCCAAGGGGTGCTCAGCAATTCGTCCAACTGTAGTCGATCGCCTTCTGGATCTTCTAGCCCACGATATCATTCCTGTAATCCCACTGCGCGGAAGCATTTCGGCGTCGGGAGACCTCTCGCCCTTGTCTTACATCGGTGGCGCTATTCAAGCCAAGCCCACGATTCGCATTCATTCGGGGAGAGGCGAAGAGTTGTTTGCGGATCAGGCAATCGTGGACAAGGGCCTTGAGCCTGTAGTTCTAGATGCCAAGGAAGGTCTGGCAATTGTCAATGGGACGGCCATCTCGTGTGGCTCAGGGGCATTGGCTCTCAGCGATGCACATGTGCTAGCTGTTCTATCTCAAGTTCTTACTGCGATGACTGTCGAAGCTCTGCACGGAACGATGGAAAGCTTCGATCCATTCTTTTCGATGGTGCGGCCTCACCCCGGCCAGAGGGATGCGTCCATGAATATGCACAACTTTCTGACAGGCTCCAAGTTGACACACGTTAACACTGGCGAGGGTTCCGTTTTACGTCAAGACCGATATGCTGTACGCACTGCTCCGCAATGGATCGGCCCCGTCTTGGAAGACCTGGTTCTGGCGCATCAACAGATCACGATCGAGTGTAATTCGGCTACCGATAACCCCTTGGTCAATGAGCGCGGAACGATGCTTCACGGCGGCAATTTTCAAGCCAAGTCAGTTACATCTGCTATGGAGAAGGTCCGACAGGGAAACTGTACTATTGGGCGAATGCTCTTTGCTCAATGCACGGAACTCATCAACCCCAGCACGAACCGAGGCCTCCCACCAAACCTGGTTATCGAAGACCCTAGTACTTCCTATATCTTCAAGGGAACAGACATCAGTGCTGCCGCATTGCAAGCTGAACTAGGCTTCTTATCGAATCCTGCGAATCACGTGCAGACCGCTGAGATGGGCAACCAGTCGCTGAATTCTTTGGCCCTGATATCCGCTCGCTATACGCACACAAGCAATGATGTCCTTACTCAGATGATGGCTGCACATCTCATAGCCGTCTGTCAAGCGCTCGATCTTCGTGCAATGAAGATCCAATTCATGGACACCTTCCGAACAGAATTTGGAAACCTGGTTGAGGATCTCAACTCGCACTATCGACGCCCAGGTGCAGAAAATGTAACCGAGGACAGCGAGAGATTTGCCTCGCTCTGGCATCAGTTCGACACCAAGCTTGACAGTACCGCTGCACTTGATGGTCAAGATCGATTCAAAGCAATTGCGCAAACACTTCGCACAGTGCTCTTGGAAGACCCGAGCACATTCCGTCTATTGGATCCTTTGACCACTGTCGAGAGCTTTCAGTCCACCGTGGAGAGATCTCTACGTAGTAGCTGGTGTGCTCATCGCGATGCGTATGTTGTACATGGAGATGCCTCCGGGTTCCTGGGCTTGGCCTCGCGGAAGATGTACCTGTTCATTAGGAAGGATCTCGGTGTTCCATTGCTCTGCAAAGCGCGAATTCAAACCCCGGTGGAGATGGGTCCCAGTACGAGTGAAGCACCAACGGTTGGCTCGTACACATCCATCGTGTACCGCGCTTTACGCGAGGGCCGATTTCTTCTGCCTCTCATCGATATACTCGAGACTACCCCCGAACATGATGGGCATGTGAGCGCGAGTAGATAGGTACAAAGGGTACGTATTCTTCTCGCAGAATGTAATTGACGTTTTCCTTGATCTGAACACTGCATTGCTATCTGTACATTGTTTCGCACCATTCAAAATTCTTTACATAGGGAAAGCCATCTTTTCAACCTGGGGATTGATATACGAAATGAGCCGAAGGGATCCGTCGGAGTTAATGGAGCATCCGAGGTAAGTTTGAATTCCCGAGCTTTGTGACAGCTCTTGCTCAAAGCTAAGGATTCCATCAGTCCAATTGCAGTAGAAATGGTCATATATGCTTACAACGTTTCTTTGAGAACTTGTCGATACTTGCAAATTTTTTCGCCAAAGCCTTGCTGATGCTGCCAAAAATTCTCGAGCGCTTCGATGACAGCGTTGTCGCTGGCGGCGTAATGCCTGACAGGTATATATAGCTTGACCTTCGGGAGCTGACTGCCCAAGCGGAACTCTGCGTAGTATAAGATACCAGCGGTTCGGTGATCAACTGCTGGTAAAGGTGTGTTGCTGTCGACGTGGAACAAGAGCTTCCAAAGTCTCTCTAAGTCACCCAATCCTTTGATTGTAGTTTCATCGGTCAAGCGTCCGTCCAGAGTCATGGCTTTCTTGACTGATCCAAAACAAGTATTCCGCAACCTGAAGTATATCTTGATCCTCGAATGCTCCGGTTGAACGAGATCGATGGCCAACATTTCAATATCCACGAACGTAGTATTGTTTTTGAAAAAGCCCTGGAGCACCCGAAGAGAGGGGGGAGATCTGTTGAGACAGTAGGGTGCTGATAACACAGCCGTCGAAATAGCTGCCCACATATCCGAGTACATGGGGCGACCCGACCCAGAACGAAGGATGAAATATGTCTTCGCAACGGCGCCATCCCCCTGTATGTCAAAAGCGTAGAAGATGGAGTTCTTTTGCTTCTGAGACGGCAGCTCTGGGCGCTGATTGAGAAAGGTAGACGAGAAGTGATCGGACCATGTAAGATCCGTGCCGTCGAGATCCTTGATAACTTCTTGATAGAATGATCGCGAAGACTGGCCACTGTACGAAACCTTTGGTAGACAGTTGTGAGAATCATAAGGCTCAATGGAGTATTGAATCTTTGGGGGTGCGTCTTCTGTCGTCCAGCCCCAGCCCAGCTCTATAGGTGTGCCATCATCTGTCATGAAGCTGGTCCAATCGTTGGCATATTCGAAGCCTCTCAACGGTCCCAGAAAGGGCGTAATACAGTGAAGAAAGAACGACATCGCTTTGTCTCGGCTCTCCTGAGAATACCCTGCACTGGAGAGCAGTTTGGAAAGCAATACGCCGGATGTTCACCACCAAAGGAAGGTTCGGACCTGCAGCTGCGGGCGATTCGTATCAACTCGTTGCCGTGAGTAAGTCGTGATGTCGCCATCGAGGCTATTGACATTGGTCTGGGACTTCATGAAGACGATTCCCAGCAGAAAGGAAAGCGGTGCTTGGAGGAGGGTCTGCGACACTCTGAGGGTGAAAAACGATAGACGCCCCGGGAGAGTTAACAGTGACTCTTTAAGGATTGAAAGAAGGAACATCATCTTTGCGAGACTGGTAATCAACTCGAACTATCGATAGAGCCCAAATCATGTGTTAATGTACTGAGATGCTTTGGAAATAGAGAGTTTTGCTGAGGACCTCAAAGATCGCTTCCGCACGGTGCCGTGTCACTTTGCACATAAGCCTAGCCAGGGTCATCACCTGTGCATTCTGCCTTGAGAAAGCTTATGCGCCGAAGACTACGGAGTCCGAAGCGACCTTTCAAGCATCCCTGCAATCGATACATTTTAATATATTCTCGGCCATCAATTTCGTCCGTGGTCGCATATGGGGGCACAGCCGATGCGCATATCCTTCCGCATGGTGTTAAACAGCCATCATTTTCCGAATAAAATCATCCGATCCCGCGCCTCTGGATTTTGGTGCAGACGCTCTCACTTCAAACGGAGTCCGAAAAGGCAAAATGTACTACCTAGAAGCCCTGATCCTACTCGTTGTCTTTCTACTTTCCCAAGTCATAGCAACACGCCTACGATCTGGACTCCGACACCTCCCCGGCCCTGCCATTGCAAGCTTCTCTAATCTCTGGAAGATTTACGCTGTGTATAATGGAGAAATTCCCCAGAGAAACATTGCATTGCATGAAAAGTATGGTCCGGTTGTTCGGATTGGTCCAAACCATGTATCATTCTCCACCCTTACCGCAATGAAGGCAATCTACAATTCCCGTCAAGTCTTTAAGAAGGTGAGCCCTTACGCAAACTTTTACAATACCATCTGATTCGTGATAGTCAGACTTTTATCGGCCAGTCAGTCCCGTACACAATCGAAAACGGCTGTACAACCTGTTCTCGGCTCAGGACGTCGAGTATCATTCGAAGCTGAAACGAACCATAGGATCGATATTTAGCCAATCTGCTGTAATTGAGCTTGAATCCAAGATTGACGCAACGCTTGATCTGTTTCTCGATCAAATTCTAAAAAGGACTGCCAAGGGATCATGCACTCTTGACATGTCCCTCTGGCCACACCTGTTTGCTTTCGATGCATTGGGAGATTTGACGCTTTCACATCGATTCGGTTTCTTGGAGTCTGGAACAGATGTCAGAAACATGATTGCGACGGCCGATAAGATCTACGATATGACTGGACTGGTGAGTTGACGGCGACGCTTTGTGGACCACGACTAATGAAGACAAAGTTTGGACAATCCCCACTTCTGCAGAGTTTGTCAATGAAGATCAAATCGCGACGGGCTAAAACCAAGCCGAACCCCATCCTTCAACTGTCCGTTGCACAGGCCGAAAGCCGGATTAGGGATGGCACATACAAGCAAGATATGCTAAACAGTCTTATCGAGATACACAAATCTGACCCGGAGAAACTTTCCGTGGACGATGTTGCGGGAGCTATATACATCAATCTGTATGTCCCCACCAGGTGTGCAGCATCCTTGGGCTAATGTTTGAAGAATGGCGGGCCACGATGTTCTCGCAATAACTCTCAGGACGCTCTTCTATCATTTGGCAAGACGTCAAGACGTCCGAACAAAACTCAGGGAGGAACTATCGGACACAGAAGGCGATTACCAACTTCCACATCACCTGCCTTACTCCAAACTGTCAAAGTTGACTTATCTGTAAGCGACTCCTCAAGTAACTCCTTGACATGACTGAGCCCTACTAGGGACGCTGTGGTGTACGAGTCTCTAAGAGTTCACGCCAATACTGGGGTCATACTCGAACGGGTTGTTCCGCCAGAGGGTTGCACCATTGAAGGATACTGGCTCCCGGGAGGCACCATAGTCGGTGTCAACGGCTGGGTGATTCATCGCAATGCACAAGTTTTTGGACCCAATGTCGACCAATTCGAGCCTAATAGATGGCTTGATTTGCCAGAATGCAAACTTGTCGAAATGAAGCGCCACATTTTCTCGGTAAGTATCAGTTTGTCACTTCGCCAGCAAACCCTTCACATATAGACTGGATGCTTACAGCCTCTTAGTTTGGTGCCGGCTCCCGCAGGTGTATAGGGTACAATTTTGCCATGGCCCTATCATCCAAACTCATTGTGGAGTTCATTAGAAGGTTCGACATGACTCTGATTGAGCCAGATAAGCCCTGGCATATCCATGGGAGTTGGGTGACCAAGCAAACTCAAATGAACATGAGTGTCAGACGACGCTGAAAGGATAGAAAGAATACTCAAGTAGGATATGTAGCCAATTTTGGCATACAATGGACATGGTCATTCCAACTTTCGCCTTCATCTTTCATAGTTCTGTCAGAAGAGATGATACACAACAGCGGATCATATTGCCATGTGTAGGATGAATGGGTGCAAAGAAGTAGCCTTTGTCTGAGGTCAACTGTGGGGTTGATTGATTGATTGATTGTGTAAGCAGATGTCACATGCACCACCCCCTGCACTAATTCGTGGGACACTTTCTAATGAGTCAGCACCCCGCACTCAACACCAAATCTCGCCATCGTCGACGTCGACGTCGACGTCCATAACACCATGAAATTACGTTCAAATAAGACGATTGATAGCTCGTTAGAAAGACCTCGTACGCCTGTACAAGATGCCGTCCTCAAAGAGCCTAATACAGAGGAGCGTTCACGATTTTTTGAGGCTATACAGCATAACAACAATGTTACCCCTTTCCGCGCGATATCTGTGCCCAGCATGGCATAGGAAAGTCTACAGGCTATCGCTGTATGAAGGAGTTTAAGAAATACAACGACTGTCGACGCGTACGCAAGCGTAAGAGCCAGGAAAAACATACAAAGCTTGGGCATCCATGGCGTGTAGATGAGTCGACGCTCAGAGCTTTGATGGACGACGCCACAAACCCCGTCAGAGACAAACCCTTAGGCGTACAGATCCGTACGAACAATATACCACTTACAAAGCGTGCCTTAGAGCACAATCTCCGTACAAGGATCCATGCCGGCGTCTATAAACAAGCCTACACAAAGAAGGAGATATCACTCGACAATAAGTATCTCCGCGTAGGCTACGGCTACGTCAATCAATGGCAGCCTATCTTTGGCTTCTGGGATGCCGTTTACTGGACCGACGAGGCTCATTTCAATCCAGAGGAGGACTTTCAGAAGCCTAGCATCCTACGCTACGAGGGAAAGCGTCTTAAGACGAATAATATAGGCGTACGGAAGCCCGTGAAGAGCTCTCCTTTAACGTTACACATGTACGCCACTGTAAATTGGTACTACAAAGGCCCTCTCGGCTTTTACAACGACGATGTTGACATGTTAACGCTGCCAAAGCCTCTGCAGAGGCCTCGCAAGTATAAGTACGAGACCCAGCAGAAATATAAGGAAAGGCTTACTGAGTGGGAGCTTAAATGCCCTCCAGCTATTGAGGGAGACGTCGGCGGCCATCATATGACTCAAGAGTACTACACAGAGCACATATTGCCGTCGTATATAGACGCTGTACAACAGGCTCGTATAGGTGCTACAATAGAGCAGCGGGAGTGGCTCCTACAGGAGGATAACGACCCATCTCATGGCACAAAGTCCTTCAACAACGTCTCTAGAAAACTCAAGGATGTGAATTGGATCCGTACACTACTCCATCCAGGCCAGTCGCCGGATCTCAATCCACAAGAAGGCGTATAGCTTATCCTCAAACAACGCGTAAAAAGACGTCTTAACAGTCCCCTACCGCCCGAGACTATATGGGATGGTACAAAGCAGCATCTTAAGGAGATCCTCGTACAAGAATGGGCTATGATTACGCTCACAGAAATACGTAGGTTAATTTCTAAGATGCCATCTCGGTGCAAGCAACTAGCGACCAACGGCGGTGAGGCTATTCGCTCAGAACACTGGTAAATCACCAAAAAAATTGTACAAGATTCTTATGCATATACAAATTACTATATAAACTAAAATCTACGCTCTATTCTGATGTATGTGGCTGGTCGCAGCGCTGAATAAATCGTGGTGTTGAGACTGATGGCCGGTGCTGCTTACCTCAGCGCGGAGTGTCCCACGAATTAGTGCAGGGGGTGGTGCATGTCTACCTTGTGACTAAGCATCATGTACCTAAGGCTGCTCACCAGCCATTGTTCCTACAACATCATGTCACACATCATCAATATCTACATCACACTTGTACATACCTATAATCCTACTTGTACCTACTACTACCCTTCCTTACAGATTGATTGAAGAACTAAGCGAGAGTGTTCCGGTAGAGAAATACCCATCCAGACTAGGATCACGTGATCTATCCAACATAAAACGTAAACCCCTACTAGATCTAATGCGACATGTAGATTCTATATATTTGCTAATTCTTAAAGTGCTAAAAACACAGGCTATAGTTAAAGCCTATATCTCGACTCTACGCCGCGGCTTTAGAAGCACGAACTGATCGTTCTTCTACTACTGTATTCCTAGGTGAAGGAAATGTATCTGTGAGCCGTATTGTCGCAGTCTCTTTCGGAAGGGCAATTCAAGGATATTGTACTGCTCGTACTTAATAAACTGTTATATGTAATTAGCATTAATGTGTCACGGTGTGACTGAGCACGGTCATGGGATGTCTGAGCACTGTCATGATACAGTCCGAGCACGGTCATGATACGGTCCAAGCACTGTCATGGCACGGTCTGGGCCCTGTCATGGTACGGTCTGGGCATTGTCATGATACGGTCTGGACACTGTCATAATCAGGTCTGAGCGCTGGCTGGTGCTCACGCTATCCTTAGACTGTATTGGACAGCTCCTGTATATAGACTCTTGCCACGTGCCTCTGTTTGTAGCTCCTTGAGCTACGTCTTGTAATCTATTCTACTATTATCCTTATAGCCATTGCTGCTACTAGTGTACTGTCCGCCTCCGCCCCCTGACACAATGCTATAAAACACTAGTAACAGACTTACATCTAAGGTTAATAGTGCAACGTTTAGGTTTATTACCTTTATAAGCTCCTTGTTCTCTCCCTCTTTATTCTTCTTCTCATTTTGCTATTCTTCTTCCATCTGGACTCGCCTCTAGCTAGCAGTAAAGTCTTTATAGTATTGAACTACGGTCTACAAACCCGGCTTTTTATTTCTATACCTACTCTTAATTCTAAGTAGAATAGATATGATATAATCTTTAGATGTCTTAATATTGTTTAGACTTACTCCTAGATTTAACTTCTTATATCTAGTATACAAAGTTGTTGTTAGTAAGATGTGCAAGATTAAGGTATTATTATTAACTTGCTAGTTCTATAGCGCTATTGCACTCCCGTAGTTTTTTTTTATACTTAGCTGAAGTTCTTTCAGAATCTACTTTCTATTAACAACGTTATTCTTCTTTTCTATAGCTACATTATTGCTAGCACGCTTAAAGAAGGCCTCTAGTAAAATCTTGTAAGGCATTTTAATAGTACAATAAACTGCAGTAACTATAAGAAATAAAATAAGGCGTAGCATAGATTTTAGATATTAATAGTAATGCTGCTAGGGAAATAAAGTGATGCAATAATAGCTGAGGTAGTCAGGTAGACTTGACCTAGCCGCAAGACCGTACCTGTGACAAACCTCATTGCCACATCTCACCTCGGCCCGGCTTACCTCCGGATCGCATCCGACAGTACTCCGGTTCAGCCCCAGCCTAGTCCTGATGCGAGCTAGCAAGAATTCTTCGCACAGAACAGATACTTACACTTACGGCTGCGCAGTAGATAGTTCTGTAGTTTTGAATATCCTTCCGTACAAGACCTATAGGTGCTTTCATAATTGTTCCCTAGTTCCCCTGTGCCTGCGCATCTTCATTAATTCAGAGTCACTTCAGAGCTGTCCCGGAGACGGTTGCCCTGCGTCGTTACAGTACCTTTATAATAAAAAGGCACAGCGCAATCCTCCTAGCTAAGGAGTAGCGGCACTAATCTTTTAGAACCCTAGAAGGCGAATGGTAGGGGCCTATTTTGTCCCCAGTCCTTAGGTAACAATTCTGTCCCCTTCTAAAACATGCCCCAGAGCTAAGACCCTACGTCTAAGCATCCCTCTCGTCTAGACTTGAAGAAATTGTAAGGATGTGTCTGGGATATAAATGACTACAATTGGCTAATATAGGAGCAGGGCGACGCGACTGAGCCGCGGGTAAGCTGCGGGTGAGCAACCTGAGGGATGGGTGAGCCGAGGGTGATTAGTACCTGAGCAAAGCAGCGATGCTTACTAGCCATAGCGAGAAAGAGAGCGCTAGAGAAATTTGACTGACTACCTTTGTCCGATTACATGGCACTTTGCACTAAACTTAAAGTGTAAAGGTGGCTGGGCAATCCTACGCCAAGAAAAGAAGACTTCGGTAGCAGTCTAACAGAACACGAACAAGACACAAAACAAACATTATTAATTAATTATCACAACTATTAATTCTCATCATTGCATTAGCTTAAAGTGACAGAACACTATTAAATCTAACAATTAAAAGTCTTACTACCTTAATACGACCGGTTGCAATAGCGCAATCTACCCTTAGAGACGCTACAGTTATCCTAACTAATAATAATAACTTTACTATATAGCTACAACAACTCAAAATGCGATGCAAGCCACTTAATATCTAGAAAATTATTAATCTAGACTTACCTATCAATCCGAAAACAAAACCCGTTATGCTAAAGCCTCCTGCTATTGGCCTCTACTAAGCATTACAAGCTTATGTAACTGCAAACCTAAACACCCCGCTAATACACCTATCGCAACTATCAACGCAAGGCATAAAGGCATATAAGGATAATATTAACATCTATAAGATACTCCTAAAAGACTATAAGATAAACGATTACGAATACAAAGAGGAGAGGGCAAACATTAATAAGGTAGTTATCTACCTATAATTAATAGTTTCAGCCTACCTATAAAAGAATTGCTGTTTACCAGAGCTATTAATTAAGCAATAGATTAGTAATCTTATAGCTAAAGTTAATGTTAACCTAGAGCATGAGTAAATACGGGCAAGGACCTAATATTATAAGGCAATTAAGCCTATAAGAAGCGTAGCTACCTAGTACATATAGCTAAATAAGTATAATTACGTGGCCACTAAAGCAGAAACCCAAGGGGTAGGAGAGCTTTAGTAGCTAAGCGCAGTTAAAGAAGACTTTATAAAGGTAGTTAATTATATTACCTCTTAATAGGTCACAAATTTTTAGTCAACCTAGAGAAAGGACCCGTCCGTCTCTAGAGAAGGCATAATAAGACTCTTCTAAGACTATATAAATCTCTAGCACCTAAATAAGGGTAAATAAAAAGGCGCTTTTGCTACTATAGAGTCATTTCTCGCTAAAGGTGGTGAATCCACCTAGGCCATAGAGAGGGACGCCTCTCTTATAGATAAAGTAGTATTATTTAAACTAAGAGGAAGACCCCTTAAACAACGAAATAATAGTTTTAGTACTAGAACTAAGCGGTCTGCCACGAGCGATTACAAGCTAGTAGTAACTAGTAGCAAACACTACCCCGCTTATAATTAGCGTTATGCTCTAAGAGATTGCTTCTATGCATTCTTAGAGAAATAACCTAAATACTTTAAGCTAAAGCCTTTTATAGTAAAGCTAATCTAATTTAGGTTAGAGCACGACTTAGAGCTGCAAGAAGCCCTAAGAGCTCTTAAGAGACTAAGATCTTAAATACTAAGAATTAAACTATTATACACTCCTACTCTAACGCGAATCACTGAGGCTAACGATAAGTAACTAGATAGACGAAAGATTACTAAAATCCTAGCAAGCTTTAATGCAGCATCCTTCTATACTAATCTAAACACGTACCTATTACGATACTTAGCTATCCTCGATTTAGGCATAACTTGCTACATCTTTAACGACATTAATTACTTTGTCTCGTATAGGCCACCGTCGCCTAGAGACTTTATATGGGCTAGCAATACATAAGTATAGATTAAAGGATATAAGAGCGTCCACTTTAACATACGGAGTGCAAGTGGCAACCGAATAATACGGCTAGATAATGTGGCCTATTGTCCTGATCTACTTTGCAACCTAGTGTCGTTCCGATTACTCCGCAAGCAAGGCCTTTGGTGGGATATAAAAGCAGACCCCATAACTCTAAAGAGAAGAGATAATATGACGCTAGCAGAGCTTTAGGAGCTATATAGATAATGGGTGCTTGAGTACAGATCCGCCCTATTACGCTGCATGGTTGTTAATAGTGTACTAGCTGCCCACATAGCGCACAAAACCAACACCCACACTAGAAGGCCAAAGAAGGCAGATGCCTTAACCTGGCATAGACGACTAGGTCATCCAGGCCCTCAAGCCCTTGAACACCTTGTTCAGCAATCTTAGGGGGTAAGAATAAAAGGGCTTACTATAGCCAAATGCAATGTCTGTAGAAGAGCTAAACTTAAGCAATAAATACGCCGATAACTAAGGGATCTAATAAAAGGCCCTAGTAAAAGGGTAGCTATTAATTTCTACGATTTCAAAACTAACAGTTCTATAAAAGAGAAAAGTTAAATGCTAGTCACTAATTAATTCTCTAGCTTTATGTAGGACTTCTACTTTAAAGACAATCGCCCAGCACGATTAATTATTAAGCTACTTAATAGCTTTGTATAATTTATAAAAGTACAATTTAACGTTACTATTAAGGTTATTAAATCGGACAACAAAATCTTCTCTATTAAAGCTAAAGTAGAAAGGTGGTGCTTGGCATAAGGTATTAGAATCAAGCCTTTAGCACCTAATACCTAAGCATAAAATAGAGGAGCTAAACGCTTAAGGGGTATTATTAAAGAGAAAGCGCGCGCGATACAACTTAACTTTAACCTATCTTAGTAAATATAGTCTAAAATCACCTAAGCCGCCATCTACCTTTATAATTAAACTCTAAACTATAGTAATTGCTGGCGATTACTATACGAAGTGTTCTTTACAACAGTAGCCTCTTAAAACGGCTTTATCACCCAGCCACGAAAACCTAATTAAGCTCACCTGAAAGCATATAGCTGTAAAGCTTTTGCCATAACCAACAATACAAAACGCGGCAAGAGTAAGCTCTAAAGGCTTAACCCTAAGGCATAGATTAGCTACCTTGTTAGCTATTAATTAACTAATATTTAAAGAATCTAGATCCTATTACTTGCAAAGGTTATCAGCACCCGCGATGTAATTTTTAATAAGGACTTAGTATTCTTAGGCAAGACTAAAGACCTAATAGACAACCTTATGTATAGCACCTTAGAAGAAATCGCAGCTTAGGTGCGATTAGTGGAGCTACCTCCCTTACCTTAGTAAAACCCAGAGACAGAGTCCTTTTATAAAGATAAAACAATTACTAACACATCGTATAAGGAAGGGGACGAGGAGACCTTAGGCTATAGGCAAAGTAGGAAATTTAGCTATAAATACCTAACGCCTCTATTAACTCCACTACTAGTTGCACTCCTTGCCTAGTTAATAATAAGAGATAAATAACCTAAACCACCTTATAAAGCACAAGCAGTGCAATTGCAAACAAGCCTATAAATTACTACTTTTATAGCAGGCACCAAAGCTGGTAGCGCTAGTAAATATAATAGCAAGATTCTTAATAAGGCCTAGCTTTAACGTATAATTATAGCAGGTAAGAAGCCGCATCGGAGCGTGCTACCAGAGCCACCTACATGCCAAAACAAGCTCGAGGACCACCCTCTCTACGATATGTGGAAGAAAGCCAAGCAATCCCATCTACAGAGCCACAAGGAAATAAAATCCTAGAGTAAGGTTGCAGCCGCTCTAGTAAAAGCAATAGGCTACTAAATCCTTAACTATATATAGGTATATACCTATAAGTTTAATAAACACTATCGACTATAGAAGTGCAAGGCACGACTAGTTATAAGAGGTAACTAATAATAGCACCTTACTTCGTAAGAAACCTACGCTATAATACTAGTAGGATAATTATTTTACATGCTTATAGTAATTATAGCTTAGTTTAACCTAGAGCTTATCTAACACAACGTTACTAACGCTTTTGTCCACGCAAAGCTAGACAGAGAAATCTACATAAGAATGCCCCGTGGCTACTCGCGAGCAGGCACAGTCCTCCACCTACACAAAGCACTCTACGGATTGCGCATATCTCCACTACTTTAGTAGAGAGAGTTCACATCAACGCTTCGTGATATAGGTTTCAAAACAGTACCCTATAAGCCATGCTATCTTATTAAGGATGGTATTATTATCTTCTTCTATGTAGATAACCTTATTATTACTTACGACAAGTTATAATAGCAAGCTGCTAAAGCTGCTCTAGTAAAGATAAGCACTAAATTTACACTTACTAGTAACAACGACCTATAATAGTTTCTAGGAGTTGAAGTTATTAGAGACCGCTTGAACAGAAAGATCTAGCTTTTACAGGCCTTATACATTGACAAGATCTCGCGCCTTATTAAGCAACATAAGATATGGCACGAAACACCTATAGTAGCAGTCGAACTACTTCCTCGAACTGGGCTTACTAGTAAGGCTAAAGTCAATTAATATTAGCGCAAGATAGGATCTATCCTCTACGCTATAGTAATTACACGATTAGATATTGCCTTTATAAGCTCTTAACTTTCACGATTCCTATTAAACCTAAGCAAAGAGCACTAAGCCGCTGCTAACCAAGTTTTCCTCTATCTTGCGGATACCAGATCACTAGGTCTTTAGCTTAGGGGTGCAGATACTTTAGAGGTGGCAAGTAACGCTTCTTTCGCTAATAATACGCTCGACCGCAAGAGCTCACAAGGATACATTATTAAGTTATTTGGTGGCTTAATTGTATGGAAAGCAAATAAGTAAGATACAGTTACTATATTAACTATAGAGGCCAAATTACTAGCTCTCTTATAGGTGGCTAAAGAAGCTTTGTTCATCTTACGATTACTAAAGGAGCTAAAGATTAACCTTAGTAATTCCCTTATTATAATTAATTGCGATAACTAGCAAATAATCTAGCTTATTACTAAAGAGATCGCTAAGCTATAGACCAAGCTCCGTCATGTGGATATCCACAATCACTGGCTAAGACAAGAGGTCGTATTAAAGACAATTAAGGTGGACTATTAACGCTTAGAGGACATGGTTGCAGATAGGCTTACAAAGGCCCTGCTAGCTAATAAGTGGAGTAACTTTCTAAATAAATTAGGACTTGCAGAAATTAAGGACAAGATTATAAATATGGAGGTTAACCTGCTCAAGCTAGAGCAGAGAATAGAGGCTTTTGAAATTAAACTGTAAAGGATAATACTGTTAGATCACTAATAGATAGTCTCTAGCTTAAGGATAAGCCTAAGCTAAGGGGGTGTGTCCGATTACATGGCACTTTGCACTAAACTTAAAGTGTAAAGGTGGCTAGGCAATCCTACGCCAAGAAAAGAAGACTTCGGTAGTAGTCTAACAGAACACGAACAAGACACAAAACGAACATCATTAATTAATTATTATAACTATCAATTCTCATCATTGCATTAGCTCAAAGTGACAGAACACTATCAAATCTGACAACCTTAAAAGATAAAGAAGGGTAGAATTACCTAGCCTATTACATTAATGTCCTAGATAGCTATAGTATACTTTTAATTACCTTACTATACGCTCTTTAGCCTGCCTTAACGCTTAAAACTATAATAATTACTCTTATTAATATTATACTTATTATAAAGCTAGTTTTATTAAAGTTATAGGTATCTTTATCTAAGATACTATACTTAGCTTTAGTATTCTTTACAAGCTAGAACTAGCCTTATATAACCTTAAGATCTTTACAGAGGACTCTTTTATAATTATATTTTTAATTAAACTTAACTTAGAGTTCTAACTAGTGCTTTATAAAATTTATAGCTTAGTTTTAATTAATAGGCTTACAATACTACTTAGCTAACAAAAAATTAGTTATATCTTTAATAGTAATAAGCTAGGACGGAAATCCTCGCACGTTTAAGTTAAGTATATACTAAATAATTACTTACTCCTTTATTAAAAAAAAATTTATAAAGTTAGGTATATAATTAAGCTAAAAAGTTACTCTAGCATGTCTTTATCTTAGTATTTTTTTTAGTAACGCTATAAACTACTATAGCGCGTAGAATTAAAAGTAGCGCATTTCTTTTAATAACGTGGTTCACCACCGAGCGGGCCAACCCCACCGAGCGGGCCAACTTTGCTAAATGCAGCCCACCTCTAGCTTATACTATAATGCCATTACAATATAACGCGCAATAACCTTATACTAAAAGCGCACTATAGCTTGCTATCTAAGCTATAATTAAAAATTATAATAAGAGTAAAAGACGCGTTATTATAGCCTTTAGCGTGCCTTAAATAATAGTATAATAACAACGCTAAGGAGCCCTCTCTCGACGTAATTACGAGCCTAACTTAAAGAAGCTAACTAAGCTAAAGGAGGAGGCTCTAGTCTAACATATACTTAAGCTTAACTAGCGAGGAATAGGTATAACAAGGGATATAGTCTAAGATATAGCTAATAATCTACTTACTAAGCGCGGTAGATAGCCTATTAGTAAGTACTAGATAGACAGGCTTAAGACGCGTACGCCAGAAATTAAGCTTTAAAGGAGCTATCTATATAATTATTAGCGAGCCTTGAACAAAGATCTACGTATTATAACGCCCTAGTTTAAGCTAGTTACTAATACTAAGACTAAGTATGGTATCGCTAATGACGACACGTATAACTTTAACGAGACAGGCTTTATAATAGGGGTAATACAGGGTTAGATAGTCTTTATAGGCTCTAAGAAGCAAAGCAACCTAAAGAAGATTTAACCTAGTAACTATAAGTAGGTTACTAATATCTAGGGTATTAGCGCTAAAGGCTAGGCTCTACTACCCTTTCTTATCTTCCCTAGTAAGGTTCTAATTACGTCCTAGTTCCATAATCTACCCCGAGACTAGGTTATTAAAGTTAGTCTTAATAGCTAGACGTTAAATAAGCTTAGTCTTGCCTAGCTAAGGTATTTTAATACCTATACTAAGGCGCGTAGTTTAGGTGCACACTAGCTACTAATTATAGATAGCCACGAGAGCCACTGCTCACACAAATTCCATAAATACTATAAGGAATAGAAGATTATTATTCTCTATATGCCTCTATACTTATCACACCTCTTGCAGCCACTTAATGTAGGTTGTTTTTCGCCTTTAAAGCGGGCGTACAGTAATAAGATTAGTAGCTTAGCATAGTATAGCACTAAGCAGATTAAGAAGGAAGCCTTTCTACTAGCCTTTAAAATAGCCTTTAAAAAAGTAATAATAAAGGTGAACATCTGCGCAGGCTTTAAAGGCGCTAGATTAGTCTTACATAACCTAGAGGCGGTGTTATTAAGACTTAATGTGGTTCTTTGTACGCTAACTCCACCTAACGCAGAGGACACCCTATAGGAATTAAAAATACTAAGTAACCTCCGCGAGATAGAGGCTTAGTTAACGCTAGTTTATAAGCGTGTATAGAAGTATAGAGATTTACTAGTTTCTCCGCTTTTTAGAGCTATTAAGCAGCTTAATAAAGGTGTTACATTAATAGGGCACGAAATAGTATTAATATAATAAAAAATAGCAGGGCTTCGCAAAATAGTAGAGATAGTAATAAAGGTAAAAAGTTAAAAGAGGAAGTATATTTAGGCAGCTAAAACACTTACAGTAAGAAAGGTAGTCGATTTAATAGCTAAAAAGGATAGTAGTAGGCAAAAGGAGGGTGAAGAGTCTGCAAAGAGGGTGCGTGGGTAGAGGCGCTACGGACGTTACGGCAAAGCTGGCCACAACGCTCGCACCTGCGCAGTAGAAATTATAGATGCATCTAATAGTAATAAGTCTAAATAGTATTTCTATGTTTTGCGAATTATAGTAAATTATAGTGGTGTTATAGGAGGCGCTTCGCAATAGACTAACTTTTAAAAAGTGGCCCGCTCGGTGGGGTTGGCCCGCTCGGTGGTGAACCACGTTAGCTTAAAATATAAGCTATAATTAGACTTTTTTTAATTTTAATAACTAGTTAGGTGGCTAAGATATCGCGTTATACTATAGGTGATAGAATGTTTTAATAGGGCCTTGGCATTTCCGGCCACTCGCTTGTGGAGTACGTTACTAGAAATAAGGAGAAGTTGATTAAATAAATTAGTAAATAAAAAAATTAGATTTAGAAAATCTAGAGCTATAATTATTTTAAAATATACTATATTTAGTTCTCTTAATACACTACCTTTCCGTCTAAAAGACACCGCGAAGTCATGAGCTGCAGTGAGACAGACAACCAGCAGGCGCCTGGTCGAAGTGAGCAGACAGAGTGACCGGGGTGGGAAGACAAGGATCCCGGATGAGCGAAAAAGGCTAGCGGAAAAGTAGGTTGGTTACGCACTCGTGTGACGCTTAGCTGCGGTAATAGATGAGTGAGAAGCCTGCCGCGTTCCCCGGCGACAGACATGCAAGTAGGGGCGAGAGCGAAAGCGAGGTACATGGACGAAGTAGAAGAAGATGTGCTGCCAACGGTCAACGGGTGGGTGATCTCGGAACAATCACGAGTGGGAGAATGCTAGAAAAAGACCATGCAATGTATTCCCGTAATAGCATACAACGGACGCCTGAACCTATACACACGAAAAGAGAGAGTGCACCATTCGTAGGATATGCCGTGGACCCAATCTGCCAGCTGCACGTTCGACCATGTCTGTCTCGAAGTCATGTGGATGTGCGTGACATATTAAAATCTAGTAAGTTCGCCATCATACCCAACACAGCTGGTCTGTGTTGCCGATTATTCCATCCCCAATCCCCATTTACACACTCTCTTCCCTACCCGGTCGCTGTGAAGGACGCTCGCGCCCTGGGTGCACACATGATGTCAAAGGAACGTGGTCGGAACGGTGATGATTCCAAACGGTGGCGGTGGGAACGGCCCCGATGCTAAATAATTTACAAAAGCAGGATGGCAAAAAGACCGACGAGGCCGAGAGAAATGCTGGGAACGCTCAGGCCAACAGCGGCACCAGGCTTGTTACCGCTACCGCTGCTTGAGCCGCTGGGCTGGGTGCCCGCAGTGTTGGCCTTGTCAAGCTCGCCCAAGCACACGTACTTGCCCTTGGGGAGCTTGTTCGAATCGCGGAGGGGATCGTAGAACTTCGAGCAGACATCACCGATGTTGCCAGTTGACTGGAGGTTGAAGACACCCTTGACAAGTTCCAAAGAAGGTGTTTCGACCCTGAATGCTGTTAGTGCCATATCTCACAGCTAGCCTCTAGGAGTACCTACTTGCTGAAGTTACCACTGATGTCAAGCGCAGCCCCAACGTTCTTGAGTTTGGGCAGGCCCTGCAACTCATGGAGGTTGGTGTTGTTGGCGATCTGAAGGTTGGCGTCGACTTTGGTGAGAGCGTCAAAGGAGATGTTCTGCAGACCCTTGTTGTTGGCGATAACAAGAGCACCGTCGATCTGTGTCAGGTTCGGCGCGGAGATGCTGGTGAGATTGTCGCTCTCGAAAACGCCGAAATCACCGACGTTGATCTTGGACAAGGCCGGGATGTCGAGGGAACCGATGGCGCGGAGAGAGATGTTGTTGGCCGACTCAAGGATAGGGAACGACACGTTGACTTGGAGATTGTTGTACGAGAGCTCGAGGCGCTCGGTGATGTTGGTGATGTTCATGAAGTTGATGGTGTCGATCGCCTTGTTGTTGGCGATCAGGATGTCCGCAGCCTCGTTCAGACCAATACCATTCAAGTTCAATAGCACTGTGTTCTGAATGTCGAGATGGTCGCACTTGGAGATGACGCTGGTGAACTCCAAGTTTCGGAGGTTGGCGAGACCGTTCAAAGTGAGGGTGTCGACCGATGTCAACTGGGGCATGGACAAAGAAGCGATCTCCGGAACGTTGGATACCCGCAGTTCACCCGTGATGTTCTTGAGGCTGCCTGCCGAGAACCGTACGATGTCCTTGTTGTTCTCGAGGATCAAATCGCCGTCGATAGACTGGAGCTGGCCATCAAGAGAGAGATCTGAGCCTACGCCCGTCGCAATGGCAATGGAGCCGGTGTATGTCTTGCACCCGGCGATGGCGGTGGCGTCGCCGCTGTTCTCAATCGTCGCGGTTGCGGAGGTGCTGCAGGAGGCGGCTAGCAAGCAGGTCAGCGAAGGTCAGGAGAGCGGCGACGAAGCATTGGAACGTACCGTAGGCTGAGCCGGCCACTGCCAGCGCAGGCAGAGCAATTTTGAAGAGGGACATCTCGAGAGATGGGAACTGCAATATTAAGACTGGTCTGACCAAGACGAGATATATGGTGCGGTTTCAAAAACACTGAAGATGTTGAGCGATTGACGAGGAAGGGAGAAAAACTGCAAGAATTATTAAAGACCCCACAAGACTGCCGACGGAGGGAAGCCGCAAAGAAAGCGAATGTGGATGAGGAAGGGCGACGGGGCAGGAGGCAGAGATGTGTGTTTGAAAAGGAGGCGCGGACCATGCGCGCCACTAGCCGCAAACAGGCGCCGCACCTGGCGCTGGTTGGGACGCCGCCCGGCCTCCCAGGCCATCTCATCTTGCGCCGTCGCGATCGACTCGAGGCTTTTTCTCCCGGATGCACTTGGCTATGCTTGGAGACGGCGCTCGTGCTGTTTTTGCTGCGACAACAGGCAGATATGTGCTCTACGCTGTCGGTCGTCGCCATTCACTTTAAGCGCAGCGACGCGCCAGCAGTGCCTGTTACGTCGGGCTCCATCCAGGAATGGAGAATGCAACATGATGAGACGGCCAGGGCATGCGGCGCGCATTCCCCACTCGGCGTGTGCAAATCCTGATTTTGTTGAAGCTCAGGTTTAGCAGTTTCCTGGCCCGTCGCCGCTGTCAACGAGCCGGAAACAGCTACACTTCGGCGCCATTCGGAATCGCTCCATCAAATAAGGCATGGGAAGCTTGCAATCATCAATGCCAAATGCCATCGTGCGCGGGGTGCACACTAAATAATGCCCCAACGCTCCACGGGCCGCTCGTGTTCCCCCGATACGACTTTGTGGCCCATAGTGCTCGCCATGCTTGCCACAGGAGCCGCAAGTTCCGCACCTCGCACGCCCATGCGAACGGTCATTATGCGACTGCCGCATCGCGTGACAGCATGCTGGGGCATTTCTGTCGGACATCTGAACTGTGCGGTGTTCTGTGTCAGATGTCAGCTGCGTGTGGACACTTCCGCCCCGTCCACGTTTCAGATGTCGTCGCTGCCGTCATCGAGCAGCCGAAGCCCTGGGGCTGAAGTGGGAAGTGCGCTATCAGTCGTTGAATATCGCCTCGCCTCGGCATCCAATCAAGCATTGTTTTGGCCTTGACTTTTTGAAATCGCCCGCCGCGAAGGAAGGTCGCTCGGCGGATGCGCTTGCGTAATTTCATTGTTATTATTGGTGCAGATTCATGTTGTCGCTCCCAACTTCATGTGACGATCCCATCTCCAGGGCTATCAGAGACGAGAGCAAACGTCTCTGCATTGGCCGCCTTGTCGTAACCTACCTTGAACGCAACAGTAGACGCTGTGCGCAAGACACAGCGATTATCGATTGACTAAACAACAACAACAACAAAAACAGAGTCCACAGTCGAAAATCCTGACCTAAATTTGATCGGCCTCTCGCACTATTAGCATTCGGGACGGCCCTTTTGCAGGAGTACCTTCCCCACTATTTGCAAATAACAACAACCAGAAAGGCCGGATACAGAAACCACCGGAAATCGGATCTCCTTCAGCATAACCGCCAAAATATGTTTATTCATACAACAGAAAAGGTTGACGTAGCCACTTTATCCACAAAGCTGTAGTACTTCGTTCCGCAACGCCCGACGAGATACTCGCACAAAAATTTCATATGTACACCATCCCTTCACAGGGCGGTCACACTGGCCACGAAGAACGGCGGGGTACTTCGGGGCCGGCAATGTCAATGTTCGGGTGCCACCAGTTGCTCTTTCCCTTCTCGAGCTGCCGCCCTCCAAGCGTCACAGGCTCGCATCTCGTAATAAATCTTCTGATCCATCGACTGTGGTACTACCGCCGCCGCAGCTCATCGATCTGAATCCTTCGAACAAGACTTTCAGACTAGGGCAAGACGCGCACACACGCTCGTCGCGCGCGGTAAACTCTTTCGTCGATATATTACACAGCTGAGATACCCTATATTGCTCGAACCACAATTAGTATCCTAGCCATGTCCACATCTCGCACTCAAAACGCTCGCTACCGTCCCAGACCCTATAACTCACCCGCCGGCACGATATTACGAACCTAGCCATGTCTAGCGCCTACAACGGCTGCCAGCAGCATCAGGATTCGAGACAATCGGATCCTATATGCACCCGCGAGAGATGAATACGAGATCCGCATGGGGCGAGCGGTATGACGCTGTACGGTGAACGTACCCTGCCATTCCCGGTTGGCCTTGTGCTACATACTTGATGCTCTCCGCGGGACGGCCACGAGATCGCGGATGTTGCGTGCTGAATGCGTACGAGTCTCAGCTACCTATGGCAGATACAAGAGTTGGAACAAACACTTTGTTATATTTCAGCTAACTCTTGGAAGCTTCAATAGACGCACGAAAAATGCAGCTCCTTGCCTGCTTCGATGCCAGAGACTCGCCACACACGACACCATCGAACGCGCCATTTCACCTAGCGTACACCAGGCCAAATTGCTCGAGGTCCGATCCAATATTTCCGATGACGGATATGCAAAACAGAAAATCTCCATGTTCGTGCATCGCCACGATCGACCAATGATCTCTGCAGGGGAGCGACAACCGGCATCCGCGAGCGGCGAGGGAGGACACTCCCGCATTGCCGCTCCAGCCTTGAGAAACGCATCACGAAAACAGAATTTCTTTGGATACAGACCCGCGAGGACTAGTTCACCTGGGCGAGTTTTGCATGCTTTGTTGTCCACCACTGTCCTCACCTATCCAGCCTGGTCAGCCCTCGAAAGAAGCATGGCTTCTCCATCCAAATTCGCGGGGACTGGGCCCACTGGGCTCCCCTCAGGGAAAATCGATCTGTGGTACCACCAGGAGCCAATAGCATTGCATAAGGAAGACCTGACTGCGTCCGTGTTGGAGCAGATCTTCCGCGCTCGAAGAGAGGTCTAGTTTCAGATCGGTGTGTATACCAGCATCCAATTGTTGCGCGCAAGGGAGGACTGCTTGCATCCATGACTGACGAGAGGCCTAGAATGAGAAACGTGCGCTGCATGCATCACCATACATCAACAGCAGCGCGCAAGGAAGGACCGCTCATGTCCGCGAGGAAGCAACATCTTCCGCGCTAGGCAGACGATGCCACGGACTCGAGCAGCTGTAGGCTTCGTATCCATGCCCTGGACCACATCAATTCGGGCTCAATGCTGGAAAGTGACTTCATTATACTGCGTACATGGCCCGGCCATCCGCAACACCATTATCTCATACATACATCTTCATCTCTCTACAGTCCAAAAACAGAGGTTTTGAAGTGACACGGGATTTCGCACATGCCCAGGTGCCATACAGGCCTACCCTGGAGCAGCTTCGTACCACGCAAAGCACACCCTGCGTGCAATACCCAACCCGCCCCATCCAACACAAAAGCAAAGACGTACGCGCTACAGGCGCTACACACTTCAGACAACACACAACACACGGCTGTGACCGCCCACAACAGCATTGACAGCTGCGACCGGTACGTACTCGTACTTAACCAAGAGCTCCGCGGACATATCATCCATTCAATTGCTCGCAACCCTCTCCACTGCTCTCCACACATGCTCCGCACGCATATACGACGCAAGAAAACGATGGGGCGAGTCTAGGACCGCATATGCATCTTCGCACATGTCCTGTATTGCACCCCTACCTGTCTAGACGTACCTTTCTGCCTACTCAGCTACTCTGCATAACGCTGATATCCACGTCCTCAATGCGCCACATGTACCACATAAAGAGCGATCTGTTTCGTCAGAGTTAGCTCATTCCCTGCGCACCGGCTATGGCGGATGACACGCGGTTTCTGCGCGTATACGAGAAGGGAAAGGAGAGGAAGGGGATCAGGAGCGGAGATGGACGCACCGGTAAGGTTTGAAGCGCGCGGCTATTGACAGCATCTCCTGCTCACTCATATATTTCCATTTATTGTTACTTCCCTTAGCCTTGAGCTTGGTGGTGTCGCGGCCCATGTAGGTGGCCATGCCGCGTCTGGGGTGTGTTAGTCTACCTTGCCATTCACAGCCATTTCAGTATCCAGGAGCAACGGAAATCCAAGGCGGTGTGTTTTACAATCATGGGGACAGCGAGGAGGCTCGAATGACGAATGACTTACTGCACCCCCAGATCCCCTGTGCTGAACACATCCATGCGCTTCAGTCCGAAGCAGGCGAACATCTCGACGCTCCATCGCCCGAGACCGCGCACGGCTACCAGCTTCTCGATAAGCTCTTCATCCGAGGCGCTGATGAGCATGCTGGCGCTGAGCTCCCCGGAGGCGAATTTCTCGGCTAGCCCGCTGATGTATTCGGCTTTGCGCTGGGAGAGGCCGGCTGTGCGGAGGGTGGGGAGGTCTTTGGTGAGGACTTGGGCGGGGGAGGGGAACGAGGGGTGGGTTTCGGGGAAGACTGGTTGGGAGATATTAGTCGATGGAGTTCAACATATTGTTGTTGATATCATGGTTTGGGACTGGCTTACGTGCGGTGAATTTCTTGCGTATCGAGGCTGCTGCTTGGCCGGAGACCTGCGAAGCATATGTTAGCTTTCTGCTTTACATCGTCCTTCATTCTGCTTTGATATAGTCACGGAAGGTTGGGGGGCGTACCTGCTGTCCCATAATCCCACTACTCAGCGCCGTAAACGGATCCACTACCTCCCTCAGCCCTTCCGGACTAAACATCTTACACTTGTGCTTCTCAACCAAGGGCTTCAATTTCGGATCGACTTTACAGAGAAACCCCTCTGCGTCTTTAAGCAAAGTATCGATCGTCGCTGTCGGCTTGTTCACTACACCCACATCGGGAGGCACCTCTTTCGCCTTCCGCTTCTTCGCCGGTGAAGTCTCGGCATCCCCCGGCGCGGATGGTTTCACCGGGGAGGATGTATACGCAAGAACCCGCGACCCTCCCGGCGTAGCCAGCGGCGCATTCGTCGCGTGCGGTTCTGCAGGTCGCGGCTTCAGGTTCGCCAGGTCCTCGAGCGGATGCTCCTCCTCTGGCGCGTGCGAGTGAGATAGTAGACCCACCCCGGAAGGTGTCGGGGTAAACGGCGGGGGTTTAACCGGGGATTCTTGGCCCCGCTTGATGCGCTTGGGGAGAGGTGTTGAAGGCGGATCTGGTGCGAAGTGAGAGTCTGCAGCGGGTTCTTTGGCGGCTGATGACGTAGGCGCTTTTGAAGCCTGGGACTTCCTCTTTTTGGGCTCTGCTGGAGGTTTTATGGATGCTTTTTTGGGGGCTGCTGGTTCTGATGAGGGGGGTGCAGGGGCGGTGGTGCTGGAGATGCGGGATGAGCGTCGGAGAGACATTGTGAGGGGGTGATGAGAGGGTGCAGACAGGCCTGCGTGTGGTTTTACTATTTTGAGGGTGGATTGGATGGGAAGGTAAGGGGTAGATGGGTGTATGCGAAGGAGATTGTGGAGGAAAGTGCGACTGGGCATGGGGGAATCGACGTGACGGTAGATGGCTGACGCGGTCGCGGGGTTGCGGGATGTGCGCGTGAACACATGACTTCGTGCTGACCAATTGGCAAGGCAGCCTCGTGGTGCTTACGGGTAATACCTCTTGGCGTGAACAATATATGAGAGCAACATCTGTTTTTTGTTTTGCTATTGTAGTCGTGTCGGGAAAATCGTGCCTGCCTCATCAAACCTTGGGGTACAGTCAGTGTTCCAAGTGCGTCAGCCTACGAGGGTGGTGTAGTCAAAGCCGAGCTTGGGTGTGAAAGTGAATTTGTACAATTTACGTTGTATTGGTTAGAGCTGTAAAGAATGCGCAACAGTTACCGATATTACTATATAAATGCTAATGCGGTTTCCTGTCCGAATCACTTTTGGTTGATTAGAACCCAAGTGAAATGAGAGGCATTCCCGAGAATCCAAGGATACTGCATCGACTAGAGCCTTCAGAAGCGAGCGCTTGAGTCTGAGTGAGATTCGGACGAAAGATATATCTGACATTCATCGACCATCTGATTGGCTCGTGGACGGACCACTTCAATGATTTGGTGAAGCTGATATATCCTTAACGGACAATTCAAAGCGTCATCGAAGGCGCATACACGACAACTCCCTAACAGCTGGAGTCGATCTCGCCGGCACAGGTAAAGGCATAGTGTTTCGAGCTTCGATGTGTGACAATAGGAAATATCTTGATAGTACACTCTAATGCACAAATCGATCCGTCACATCCCCCTCGTGCCAATCCCAATTGCCGTATGTACAGACCCTCATCAACTAGTGTGCGCTCTTTGCACTCGCATCGTTTGCTGCCCTCTTCGTGATAACCATGGCCTCGAGATCCTCACGCTCCGCCATTTCCACCTGGATCTCCTTGATGATGTTGGTCAGGTATGGTGTGTCCTGTGTGCACGTTAGTGTGCGAATTTTGTGCCAGTTTTGCGTCTACCGTACATCCTCGACCTTGGTCCACTCCTCCTTGGGCAAGAGCTGGTGGGATACGGAGCACTGCGGCATTTAGCTGGACGTCCTCGACCTTCTATGGCATGGTCGCCAGTACCTGGAAGGCTCGGCGAATGCGGAACACGCGGTCGTAGGCCTCCTTGGGCGGCAGGCGCTTGAGGGCGAGCTGGACTACGTCGTTCTCCTCGGGGAGAATGTCATCGGCCCTGCGACACATGCGGCGTCAGCGCATCCATCCGACTTGATACAGCTTCACATTGGGGTTTCTCTCATATCTCCAGTGCAAATTGGCGCTTCAGAAAGGCGTCCGTACCTCAGACCGAGCTGCCTGTAGCCAGCGGCGTTGCCGTACCACTTGGCGAGCGGCGCTACCCACTTGTGCAGCCACGGCCGCTTCATGATATACGGGGCGAGAGACGGCGCAGACATGGCGTCGGAGGTTTGTTCGAAGCCGCGGGGAGGTATGCGGACGGTGTCGGCGGTTCAATTGGGGGGGTTGTAATCTGGTGGTGGTGGTGAGGTCTTGAAAGCGAGGAAGCGAATTGGACCCAGCCCGCCAAGGCCCGAAGCTTCTGCGCGTTGCAGGCAAGCAGCAGCTACCCAGCACGTCGATTCCCCCACCCACTACCCTCCTCCACACGAGTGACGTCTCTCAGCACACCCAAGCACCGCTGTTCAGCGCATCCAGCACCCCCGAGCCCTCTGCCTGCACCGCGCCCGTCCATTCCTCCTCGCGCTACGCCTTGCACCCGGGTTCCGGCGGTCAATGGAGCGTATTAACCGCTGAGCTCTTGCGTCCCGAGTGCTGCGGGGCTTCCGCACACTGAGACATGGTGAAGGGGACGACGGCCTGTATGCGACTCTCTGCACCCCGAGCCTACCGAGTGTCTTCTAACCGCAACCCAATGGCCAGCCTTTGCAATGTCTGCCGACGAGCCCGCACCGCCGCCGTCCCCAAACAGTGCGCGAGAACAGTATGCGCCGCCGACCGCTCTTTCCTCCCGCGATTCTCCCATGCACCACCCGAACCGGAGCTCACCTTACGATAGCTTGGCCATCCGGTGCGCTGCTCTGTCAAACTCGTCCGTCAATGCTGCCTGTGGCGCCGTCGCCGGTATTGCTTCGGGCATTGTGACCTGCCCGCTCGACGTCATAAAAACGCGCCTGCAGGCGCAGGGTTCGTGGCGCCCGCGACACCTGGGACGACCCACGCGCGTCGTATACCAGGGACTGCTAGGCACTGCACGCGTGATTTGGTCACAGGATGGCGTCCGGGGCATGTATAGAGGGCTCGGCCCAATGTTGCTCGGATACGTGCCGACCTGGGCCGTCTACATGAGCGTGTACGACTGGTCAAAGGACTTCTTATACACAAGGATAGGTCTGTGTGGCCACCTTAGCTGGGTTGGGTACCGGTTGACAGTGTGTAGAGAACAAATGGGTCGTGCGAATATCCGCCTCCGTCATGGCTGGCGCATGCTCGACGCTGGCGACAAACCCCATCTGGGTCATCAAGACGAGGCTCATGTCACAAGTGAGCGTGCGCGCCTCGGATGAACACCGCCCGCCATGGCATTACAAAAACACCTTCGATGCTTTCCGCAAAATGTACACGAACGAAGGCATGCGAGCCTTTTACTCCGGCTTGACTCCTGCCCTGCTCGGCCTCACCCATGTCGCCATCCAGTTTCCCCTCTACGAGTACTTCAAGATGAAGTTTACCGGCCTGGAGATGGGTCAGACGACCTCGTCCGATAGCAACATGCACTGGGCCGGCATTCTAGGAGCCACCATCCTAAGTAAAATCTGCGCAACGTCGGCGACGTACCCGCACGAGGTCCTTCGCACCAGATTGCAGACACAACAACGTACGATTCCTTCTGCCTCGCATGAAGATGTAGCCTTTCGGGGAAGCCATCAAGAAGCTCGATACCTAACACGCGGTCCAGGCACAGCATCTTCCGACGGCATGATCAACATCCCGCGATATAAAGGCATATTACGCACATGTACCACCATTCTGCAGGAGGAAGGCTGGAGAGCATTCTATAATGGTATGGGCACAAACATGATTCGAGCGGTACCGGCAGCCGTTACTACCATGATGACGTACGAAACGCTGCGGTCGATGCACCAGAAGCTGAAGCAGGAAGGTCTGGAGTTGCGGGATCAGGCATAATCTCTCCCGATAAACGGGACCTCATCCTATGCGAATGAATTGAAAGGTATTTCTTACCCCAATGTCCACACCCACCTTGGTCGAGGCGTTGTTTCTTGTTTTGGGAGCACGATATCCCGAGGGAGCATCGCTTGGTTTACTTCATGTTTTCGTCTGCGTCTTTGTGTATATATCAGCAGCATTTGGGCGGACCGATGGCATCGGCGTTGAAAGGGGCATGCTTGAGAACCCTGAAAGTGGGGACGTTGTACGGCAATATATCCCACAATGACTCGTGTACTATCTTTCCTTGGTGGTGTATGCTATTTATGTCTAACTTCGTTATTTTGCCTACTCATCCTCGTGGTGCTCGACAAAGTGCACGACTTGGTGCGATCGGGTGACGCGCTGACAATCGACTCCATCTAGGCCAGTCTAGATGGACTCGATTATTACTGTACCTTTCAACCTCCATGCTAGTATTCACAGCTTCATTGCAATAAGCTGCTTGGTATGCTCACCCTCGCTTACTGACTGTCTTTGCATGGCCAACACTTCAGCTCCACGTCCTCACCGATAGGTCGCGAGCCTTGATCACAAATTCCCCTCCTTCAAACTCGTCGGTATGTTTTGAGGATACCGGCTTGACTTTTCGTTGCGTACGTCCTAAGTCAAGGTAAGTCTATGCTCGATCACGGTGGTCGCTCAGTCAGTTCGAATATGACTGAGTTTGCTAGGCGGCGGCGTGTTTAAATTTCCCTGCTCCACCTCTATCGTTCATCCCAGAGGTCTCTTCCGCCTGCCATCGCCCTCTCACTACGATATAGGTCAAGGTAAATATAAGCTCGATCACGGCGGCAGCTCTGGTACTTCAAACAGGAACAACTTTGCTAGGCGGTTGCGCGTTTGCCTCTGTGGCTTCACGTCTCTCCTGTCTCTGCTACTCCACTTCTGTCACCCGTTTTCGCCTCTCCCACTACACATCTCTAGGCCGAGGTAAGTAATGAAGCCGGTCGCTCGGGGGTTCGAACATGACTGACTCTGCTAGGCGGTTTCTTGTTTCCCTCTGCTGCTCCACATCTAGCGCTATCCTTGCGCCAGCTATCGGCTCCTGTCTTGGTATTCGTCGCACACAACTGCTCATCCTCGCCGTCTCACGCTCGCCACACACTTGCCGTCGATTCCGTCGTGCTCGACGCACATAGCTGCTCCCTTGCCGCTCGTCCTCGCAGGCCAGCCTTTGCCGCACATTCGCCGCCAGCGTGCCGCGTACTTGCCACTCATACTCGCCGCCGCACATTTCACACCCGCTCACACCCTCGGCTCTTCTCTGTCCCTTCACACTCGCCGCTCTTTCCAGTCCGCTCGTTGCATGCACTGCCTCTGAGTCCGTAATACAAGATGTCACAGCCTCTTTCGCAAACGGAGAAATTGCATTCAATTGATAAAAGGCACCCCATATACCATGAGTTGAGAGCGGGGTATCCTCCAGCTTTAAAAAAAATGGTTAAGAGGTCTTAAAGGCTCTGCTAAGGAGTTAGTCAAGCTTACCTATACCTAGTCTAATAGTTATTACTTAATCTCCTTCGCAGCACGTAGCGCTATCTTAAAGGCGTTATATTTTTTTTGCTAGCTCGTGACGGCGTGTCGCGTTTATAAAATAAAAGATCTTCTTAAGAGTAATGTTGCAAAAGGTACCTTACTAGAGCTTTCTGCGCTAGCTAGGGTTGAGCCAAGCAGCCAAGCAGCCAAGCACGCAATCCCTTAAACTTATAAATAGCTAGTTATTATAAAGCTTTTTCTCCTTAATAGACTTTATTTTCGAGCTCCTTAATTATTATAACTATACGCTATAATTATAAGCCTAGTACTTTTATAATACTTTATAATATACTTGCTCTATACTAGCTAATAATTATAGTAGTAAACTATTTTTTACTCTTTATTATTCTTACGCTCACGTCTTAACGCTTATAGCTTATAATAAAACTAAACTATATAATAATTACTATAAAGCTTTTAGTAAGTAATTAACTTATAAATTATAATTTATTTTTACCTTAGTATGCGCAGCTTAAGTATTACGCGAAAACTTAAAAAATATAAAGTTATATTAACCTTAAAGCTCCTAAGTAGATAAATATATATAACTAGGCTCTAGAGCTACTAGATATAAATACTAAAAGTAAGTTTTATATATAATAGCTTAAGTACTATAAGCTAGAGTTTACTATTTATAATTAGCTTATAATAAAGCTTTAGGCACTCTAAAACTAGGTTTATACTATAGTTAATTTATAAAGGCTAAAGCTTATAATACTATAATTAAGTAAGTAGTAGACGCTGCAGGCGCTAATTAGAGAACTTAAAAATAATTTTTATCTAAGTAATAATAATTAGAAGGAGCAGGTATAATATATATATAAAGAGGTTACCCTACGCCTACAGAGCAGCAGAACAATAGATATAACTAAATAGCTATCCGAATAGAACCGCGCACACGCTAACGCTGTACTCCTAAATTTCTTAGAGATAAAGGGTACGCTGCTAATAAAGGATTTCCTACGCTTAGCACTATAATATAACTATAAGTAGGCTTAAAGAGAGCTTAATAACCTATCGCGACCAGGCGCAGTAGCAACTCTATCTCTAAAAGAATACGCTCGCTGGCTCGTGCAGCTCGACCAAACAACTAAGCACGTAGGTATGTACGCTACGCTTAGAGGGCGCACTCCTAATACAAGCTATAAGTGCCTATATAAAGTAAATAGCTAGTATTAATAAAAGCCTATAAAGTATAACCACCTTTAGTACGCGCTCTAAGGAGAAGCTCCTTATAAGCTTTATAATAAGTTTATAAGTAAGGAGATTAGTAAAATTAAGAGCTAGATTTAAAAAAATTAGTAAAAAGTATTATTAACTAAGCTTAAATATAAGGGGTAGGTAGTAGACCCTCCTTTAGTTTTTTTAGGGAATATTAAAGCATAAATTATAGTAAGCTTATAAGTAAGTAAGTCTTTACTAGCTAGGCGCTATAATCCTATAGCTACCTATTTTTTTTATTTATATACGCAGGTACTCGCACGGGTTACGTTATAAGTAAATAATTATCTTTAAATATTTATTAAAGCTTTATAGTAGAAGTATACTACTTTTTTTTATTTTTTTACTTTTTTAAGTAGGTACTCGCGCGGGTTACGTTGCAAGTAAATAATTACCTTTAAATATTTATTAAAGCTTTATAATAAAAGTACGCTACTCCTTTTTCTTCTTTACTTTTTTCCTAGAACTATATATAAACTAGCTACTTAGACTAATTACTTAGTAAGCTAAGGATCTAAGCTAGACGCTTTTTAAGCTCTACGCATAAGTTTACTACCTTTTATACTTTAAGTTATTTTTTAGCTTATTGTGACGGCCTGGCATGCCGGCAGGACACATGACCTCGCGTGAGAGGCGCGACTGCCTCACGCCTGGGTGCAGCTGCCTCACGCCTGGGTGCAGCTGCCTCACGCCTGGGCGCAGCTGCCCACGCACCCAGTGTAGCTATCTCGGATAGATAGATGTTCCGTGCCGAGCGGCAGCGCATAAAAGCGCCGCAGGCCTGTGTACCTATAGTCTCCTCATCTTAGTGTAGCTGAAATAGAGCTAACCTACTTTATCTACTCTCTTAATGCAGGAGCCTATACCTGTTTTTATATTACACTAAGATCTCTTTACTTAGCTAGAAATAGTAATAAAATATTAAATTAAACTGCTTAATCTGCCTGCGCGCACGACTTAATAATAACTACTTTAAAAAATTTATTACATAACTACGCTAAGCTATTAGTTTATTATAAAATATAATTACCCGCAACGAAAGGTCCTAATACTACTAAGCAACGTACTACTTAAAGGGAGTTAAAGGACGTAGTTTAAAAATAGCACGCTATAGCTAGCTAAAAGAGCTAATTAGCCTGTCGCCCTTTGCTTAACAAACGTGCTATATAGGTAACCTACTACTTACGTAAAGAGGGCTATAAGAGCCCTAGCCTCTATAAGAGAGGAACCTATCCCTACTAACTATTTTAAGCACTACCTGCTCGCCTTCTCCCTACTAGAGAACTAATAACTAGCTACTTTACCTATAGTATTAATAAAATAGCACTAAAACACCTATTTATAGTGTTAGTCTTAGAAAAGGAGATACTAGGCAGCGCGTACAACCTATCCAAGCCCTTTATCTACTAAGAACACGAAATCCAGAGCTATGGCTCTATTACTAAGAAAAACCATAATTAAGACACTTCCCTAAAACTTGCTTATATCTAGTAAGGTATTAATAAGGACCTCTTGCAACCTTCTTAGCTACCTACGTTTATTAGTAATAACCTAATTACTACGACGCTAGAGGCCGTAATTAAGCATTTTAGGTAGGAACTAGCAAAGATTACTATAGAGCTAGTTAGCTAGCTACTTCTTCGTGGTGTAGAGCGATAATAACTGTATATATACCGCCAGATTACTACTAATGCCTTAGCTAAAGGCGAAGGGCTATATAGAGCCCTCGTTTAAGCGTAGCAAAAGATAGATAGGTTAGAAGCCTAACTTGCTAAATAGGCTATAGTAGGCTCTACCCCTAATACACTAGTAACTTAATCTTGTATAACTAAATTCTAAATTCTTCTTTAGACCTTAAGCTAGAGCGTCCCCTCTACTAACGACCCGCTAAGCTCTAAGTTTAGCAAGCCTAATAACTTATGTTTTTTACGCTTATTACTATTTAAGCCTATTACTTGTTTATATACACGCTCTTTAGGCGTAAGCTAGCGCTTAGTTAAGTTCCTAGACCCTCCGCTGCTCTTAGATGGCAAGATAACTACGACCTTTAAGCACTAGAGGGCCTATATAGAGAATAAACTTTAGTCTAACCACGATTGGTTTGTAGGAAAGACTTTAGAGGATACCTAAGAGCGTATCGTAGCATATATAACTACACGCATAGAGGATCCCGCCCGTAACTAACTTATAACTTTAATTAGAGCTCTATAAGATGGTGGCGAACGCATTAATAGCGAATTTATAATAAATATAATAGAGCAAGCTTTTAGCGACCTATATAAGAAGAAGAAGGCCTATTAGGCATTTATCTAACTACGCCTCCACTCTATAGCTAAGTTTACTAGCTTCTAAGTAGACTTCTTTCGCCTTACGATGCAGCGTAAGCTACCTGCTAATTAATAGGTTAAAGAGTTCTATAAGAAGCTTATAGATTAACTCTATATAGATATAGGCTATAATGTTCGTTGCCTTAAGGATAATTACTCTAAATTTATTAACATCGCCCGCGACCTCGCACGAGAGGTAGTAATTATAGACTCTTAGGTTATAGCGCGCGCTAAATAAGAATCTCGAAAGAAGGCTACTCCTACCTTAGCTACTAGGTCTCGCGAGTACGCTTTAATACTAGCGTAGCCTCTTACTCGTATATAGCTAACGCGCGCTGCCACTATAGCTCTAAGTAGCTAGCTTACCTACTACTATTATAAAAAGTTAAGATATATTACTCGAGACTGCCTAAATAGCCCTATTAATTAGAAAGCGTTAGAGGCTAGTAATTTAGCATCGCAAGCTAATAAAGAGGTATATTATAAGGCTAAGGACAGAGGCTTCCTCTCTTCTAATAAGGAATTAGGAAAAGTATTACTCTAGGGGAAGTCTCCTTCCTAGAGAATCCTATAGGAGCTACTAGTATATAAGACCTCTTATTTAGCAAAAGTGCTTTTACTCTGCCTTGCCGCATCTTAACGAACGGGCTAGTAATTAGGTTAAAGGCTCTTATTAACACAGGCGCAGGTAGCTACGTTCTAGTTTACCTTAAATACCTCCGCATAATTAAGAAGGGACTTAAGGTATTTATTAAAAGCATGGAAGCTGTTCCCCTAGCTAGATATAATAGTTAACTAAACGGGCAGGTGAATAAGCACTTCTAGGCTAACCTAGTACTAAATAGCCACCGCCTTACTACTCACTTTATACCCTGCGACACTAGCCACCATGACCTTATAGTTAGCCGCAAGCTTCTCGAGGAAGCTAACGTCTAGATTAACTATAGGTAGTAGATACTTAAGTAGTTAGATATAATATAGATTAACTATAAACAAGATATTATTATTCTAACGCGGGGCACAGCTACAGGAATTAATCCTAAGTATTAGGTAGATGCTAACTAACGTGACAAGCTTATAGACGTGGCTATTATACGGCATATTTACCGCTTATTGTAGCAATCCCCTTAGCGTCGTACCTACTAGAAGAACCTAGCGAAGATAGAGGAGCAGCTCCGCTACTAAACGCTATTATTATAAGAGTAGTAGCTAACTCGCCCTAAACCTGTCTCTCGCGAGGATCTCGCTAAGGCAGGCCTTAAAATTAATATTATAAAAGCTATAGTATTTATAATTAATGCGCGTTAGAAAGAGATAGTTATTAGCTATATTAGTATTTACAAAGTAGAGAAGCTAATCTAAGATCGTAAGGAGAAGCTAGGCTAAATAGACCCGCTAGACCTAGATAAAGAACTCCGCTAGCTTCTTGCAAAGAAGTTACTATTCCTAGGCTATACAGGCGCTACCCTAGCTTACTTCTTAAAGAAGGACTCTAACGTACTACTTCTACACCGCGACAGCGTTAATTATAATATTAAGCTAACCGCGGATAATATACTAATATTAAGCCTACTATATAGTATGTTTCTAGAGTAGTTATAGCTTATTAAGGATTACCTAAATAACTACCTCTAACGCGGCGTTATTACTTATAGCAACGCGCCTTACGCCTTACTAGTACTATTTACTAAGAAGCCTAGAGGGGGGTGGCGATTTTATGTTAACTATCGCAAGCTTAACGCTATTATAAAGAAAGATATCTATCCTATCTTACTTATCTAAGAGACCCTTGCGAGGCTTGCCTGTGCTAAGATATTTACTAAGCTAGACGTACGGCAGGCCTTTTATCGCATTTAACTAGATAAGGAAGCAGAGGACTTAACCACGTTTTATATACGCTATAGTAACTATAAGTATCGTATGCTCTTATTTAGTCTCTATAATAGACCTGCTACCTTTTAGTAATATATTAACAGGGTATTATATAGCCTACTTAACGACTTTTGCATAGCATATCTGGACGATATCCTTATCTACTTAGAGGATCCACTACACTATAAGGAGCATGTTACGTAGGTGCTTAAACGACTCCGCGACGCTGGTTTGCAAGTAGATATTAAGAAGAGTAAGTTTATAGTAACTAGGATAAAGTTCTTTAGCCTTATTATTAGCACTTAAGGTATTTAGAAGGACCTAGAGAAGATCGCTGCTATACAGGACTAGCCTATACTTATATTAGTTAAAAGCATATAGTTATTTTTAGGCTTCTATAACTTCTACTAAACCTTCCTTAAGGACTATAGACGTATTATTAGACTGCTTATAAAGCTCCTTAAGAAGGGCGCCTAGCATGCCTTTAGAGAGCAAGAGCTTGCAGCCTTTTAGCAAGTTAAAGACCTTATACTATTAGATAATATACTTACTTACTACTCTCCCTATCGCGTCACACGTATAGAAACAAACGCGAGCGATAGTATTATTACTAGCGTACTCTCTTAGCTATAGGACGACGGACTCTAGCGACCTATAGCCTTCTATTCTAAGATAATAAGCGACCCGCAAATGAACTACGATATACACGATAAAGAGATGCTAGCCGTGATCTATAGCCTTAAAGAATAGAGATCTTAGCTTATTAGTCTATAAACGACTGAGCCCTTTAGCGCTATTACTAACTATTAAGTGCTAGAGTACTTTTCTACTAAGCGCAAGCTTACTCCTTGATAGATACGCTAGGCTATAATAGTGGCTAATTTTAACCTAAAGCTTACCTACTAACTAGGCACTACTAACGTAGTGGCTAACGCGCTGTCACGCAAGTAGGAGGAACTATAGACTTAAAAGAAGAAGGATAAGATAGCTTATATAAAGGTCTTTTTATAGGCTAAGTAGCTAGACGTTAATATAGTGTAAGAAGCTATAACCCAACTCGCTAACCTAGCTACTTAAGGATTACAAGGCCAGGAGCTTAAGATCGCTATAATAGACACCTTTCTAGCCTCTCCCTTTGCAGAGGATCCTTATGCCCTTGTTAATTAGGTAATTAAGGTAAACCAGAATCACGATAGCCTATAAAAGCTGTAGGAAAAAGCTCTATCTAATAACTAAGGACTATAGAAGCTAAATAATTAAGATCTACTTCTATATAAAGATTAGCTAGTTGTCCTAGCAGTTAACTTCCTACGTACCTACTTAATTTAAGCTGCCTATGCTACGTAGCTTACTGTTTACCCAGGAAAAACGAAGATAGCGAAGCTACTTAGAGATTAGTACTACTAGCTAAATCTAGTAAAGGATGTGAACACCTATATCGCCGCCTATAAGGCTTATTAATAGAGTTATACGCCCTGCGACCGCACCCTAGAACTACTTAAGCTACTACTAATACTAGAGTAAGCATAGTAAGACGTTTTAATAGACTTTAAGTTATTCTCACCCGATAAGAAAGGGTATAATAACGCCTTTATTATAGTTAACCGCCTAAGTAAGCGCTGCTTCTCACTGCCCTGCCACAAGACAACCACGGCGGAACAGGCTATAGATATGTACTATCGCTATATCTGGTGCGTGTACGGCCCACCCAAGTCTATCGTCTCTAATCAAGGCCCGCAGTTTATCTTAGCATTTATAAACAAGCTATACTAACTTATAGGCGTTAAGTAAAAGCTCTTAATAGCTTATTATTCTTAGACTAATAGTAACATAGAAATTATAAACTAGTACCTTAACTAGCGCCTTTGCCTATTTATTAACTACTACTAGGATAACTAGTCTGACCTACTACCCTGCATGGACTAGGGTCAGGCTATACTGCCTCATGAGACTACAGGCCTCTCGCCGTACGAGATCGAGTTCGGATATTAGCCTACACACTACTAGGACTAGGAAGAGCGGATAAAGACCTCGCCCACAGCCCGTGAGTAGATGTCCCAAGAGGAAGCGTAGAACTACGCAAAGGTTTAATACAACGCTGTAAAACAGGCTATAAAGATAGCTTAAAAAGGGATTATTTATGCCTAGGAGCAATAAGCACGTTAAGCAAATAAGAAGTAATATAAGCTAGATTTTAGAGTAGGCGATTAAGTCTATATTACGCTAAAAGGCTTTATAACTAACTAGCCTAGTTAGAAGCTTAACTAGTAGATGTATAGGCCCTACCTAATTATCGCTATAAAAGGATACTCCTACTAAGTTAAGCTTTCGCTATATATGCATATGCATAATATCTTCTATGTAGACTACTTACGGAAAGCCGCTATAGACACACTGCCAGGTTAGATAGAGCTAGAAGAGGAGCTAATAGAGGTTAACGGCAACCTAGAATAGTAAGTAAAGGAGATCCTTAATAGCCGCATCTACTAAGGACATTTATAATATAAAGTTTCCTAGACTACCTATAATCCTAACCCTACCTAGTACAACGCCTAAGGCTTTGTTAGGGCACTACATAAAGTAAAGGAGTATTATAACGTATACCTAGATAAAGCGGGGCTACTACTATAACTAGATATCTGGCTGCGAGCGTATAAGGCCAGCACCTATCTAGAGATAATAGAGGAAGATAATAAAGCTACAGTTATATTAGCATAAAGCAAGACACGAAGGAGGTAACATAATAGACTTAGAGAACTGCGCCCACCTTAGAGGGGGGTAATGTAATAGCCTAGTATGCTGGCAGGACACATGACCTCGCGTGAGGGGCGCGACTGCCTTACGCCTGGGTGTAGCTGCCTTACGCCTGGGCGCAGCTACCCACGCACCTAGTGTAGCTATCTTGGATAGATAGATGTTCCGTGCCGAGCGGCAGCGCATAAAAGCGCCGCAGGCCTGTGTACCTACAGTCTCCTCATCTTAGTGTAGCTGAAATAGAGCCAACCTACCTCATCTACTCTCTTGATGCAGGAGCCTGTGCCCGTCCTCACACTTATTATGTTACGCTCTATAAGCTAGAGGGTATATTATAAAAAGCACCTTACTAAAGCTTTTTACGCTAGCTAAGATTAAGCTAAGTAGTTAAGTAGCTAAGCACGCGATCTCTTAAACTTATAAATAGCTAGTTATTATAACGCTTTTTCTCCTTAATAGACTTTGTTTTCGAGCTCCCTAATCGTTGTGACTGTGCGCCACAAGTAACTAGTTGTTAAGTCCCTAAGGGGTAGCTGGTCCCTATGGGGCTAAGGTTGGTTCTTAGGTAAGAGTACTAGTAAGGTAAGGAAGGGGTTATTAATAGCTTATATATATTAATAAGATATTAGTATTAAAAATAATACATAGTTATAAATAAATTATTAATACTTTAGTATAATCTAAATATTAGATTAATAAATAATGTCAAACACGAAGATAAAGAGTCTATCTCTAGTGTTCCTATATACTAGTCCTAGACTGCTCGCTGGCAAGCGCTCTCTCTAGAGCGCTCTCTCCAAGTCGCTCTTCCCAGATCGCTCTCTCCAAGTCGCTCTTCCCAGATCGCTCTCTAACGAGCGCTCTCGGGAGAGCAGTCACATGACTTCGTAAGCGCTGACAACGCGGTAAGCGAAGACAAGGGTGTCTCCACGTGTACGCGCTGTGACTAAGTACAAAATGGTTCGCTGTCCTTATGTTAGATCGTGGATCCTAACACTAGTCTATTATATAGAATATTATAATCCTTAATTAGGTGTATATAATATGAAGTAATTATCTTATTAATATTTATATTTAAGTTAGCTATAGCCTTTATTTAAGTAAAGTACCTAGTATAGTAATGTTATGAGGTGCTCACGCCTTGGTCAGATCTAGGTTAGGGTAGCAAGGCTAAAGTAGCACTTTATAAATTATTTAATAGTATAAGTTAATACAATAACTTAGCGCGTAGCTATATAATTTAATCTTATAATAAATAAAATAACTATTAGTCTATATAGAGAACTTACTCGTGTAGAAGATATATAAGTTAACTGTAAAAAATAATATTAATAGGAGAACTATTATACTATATACTAGTCTATTTCTTCCTCTATTCCTAGGTAATCTAATAATTACCCTCGTTCTTAGCGGATCACCTTCGATCTAGCATTAAAGCTAGTTCTTAGTAGATTATAATTACGGAATCCTTACTAACCTAAGCGGTCCCGCAAGCCCTTATAAGCTAGCTATAGTATAGTATTATTTACCTCCCTTTATTTATTATTAATTATAGTAGTACTATAGTTTAGGTTCTTTAAGCTTATAATATTATTTCCCCTCGTAAAGTAATTATCCTAATATCTATTTTTATTTTATAAATTTATAGCGGCGCTAGCGTGCGCGCGTATAAGTGGTTATTAAGGCCCCTACTATAAGTTTACTTTTTACCTTTTCTATTACCTACTTATACTTACTATATTTAGGTAAAGGTTAGTGTAATCTAGTTCTAACGCAGACTAAGCGTTAGGAGATAAAGGTAAAGTAGCGTTAAATAGTTACTAAGCTTTATAAGGCTTATTGTTAGGTCCTTAACCTAGAGGAGGCATTAGCTACTATAAAGAAAAAGGAGCGTTATCGCGAGCTAAAAAAATTATATTAATAAAGAAGTTAAAAAAGCGAGAGCATGCTACTAGAATTCTTAACTTTTTTTGCTTTTAAAAGTATAGCTACCAACGTCCCTGCTTTAAATTTACTACTACTACCTATATTTAACTTAGGCTAGTTATAGGCTAACTTATTTATTCCTTTTAATCTTTTTATATGCTTTAACTTCTCTAATTTTCTTACGGATCTAATTACAGTGCCTCTAAATGTTCCTTGTGGAATCTCTCTAGCGCTATCTTATAGTTCGTAAGGTTTTATACTAGTTCTTACGTATTACGGTTCTCTAGCTATCCTTCCTATTTTACTAAGTATTTATACTAATATTTAATCTTCTGTAGGTCTCTAATTGCCTTAACCTTATATTCTTTATCTTTAAGTTCTAGTTATAATTCTAGCTTAGCGTTTGGGGGTGCTAGTTCTAATAATAATTTATAGAAAACGAGATGTATACGTGTATTTATAAGTAACTATAATTTAAAATTAACTAGGCCTCTAACTTCCTAGATTTTAAATAGTTCTTTTTAAAGATTATCTAATTTCTTACTTAGCTATATTATTTTAAAAAGATTTTATAAGAGAAAAACTTTATCCACCTTTTAAAAGGTTAGTTCCTTAATCCTTTTTTATTTGCCTGCTTCGCTATTTATATATTTTACTAAGTAATATTTTTACGTAGCGTCTTATATAAGTCCTTTACAAGTTCTACTTTTTTAGCTATATCTTTTGCAACGCTTTTAATGTCTAATAAATTTTAGTAAGTTCTTAGCTCGTGTCTATAGTTGGCGTAGTATAGCGAGTACCCTGTAGTCGCCAATCTTGCGCTATTATATACTAGTTAAGCTATTAGTAGTAGCTTAACCTAGTTATCCTATAGCTTATTTATATATATTTAAAGATATTTTCCTAATAACTAATTAGTTTGTTCTATTTATCTATAAATTTCTAGGTAGAAGCTTATTATAAGCTTGTGCTTAATACCTAATATAGCGATAAACATAGTCTAATACAAAGACGTGAATATCTTAGCTCTATTAGTAATAAACTTATCTAGTTATTTAACCTGAGATATAAGTTTTTATTTTACTATATAGGGTAATTCTTTTGCTAATATAGCTTTCTTAATTAGTATAAATCTTAATTCCTTAGTAATGTAATTTACTATAACTAAAATAAAGTTATAAGGGCGTTCATTCACTAGTGCTAATAATACTAGGAGCTTTATAATAAAGTCTATAGTTACGCTAGACTACAGTCTTAGGGGCGGCTATAGTAGTTATAGAAGGCTATAAGGCTTATGTCCTTTAGGCTTATTTTTATAATATGCTAAATAGTTGCGTAGCACCTTTTATACTACTTATTATAGCTTAAAAAGAGCGTATTTATTCGCGACTTAGCGCGTTATTTTAATAATTTTTAGGTATTATTATTCCCTACCTTTATATAGTTCTCTAACTAATAGTAATAGTACTTAATTACTTATTTATACCTTATTATAGTAATTGTGCGTTGGTAACTTTATAGTCTAGTTAAAATTATATACGTATTAATTATTATCTGTAAGTATTTTATAGTTTTAAAAGTTAGCTATAAGTAGTTTATAATAGGCAAGGTCTGCGCGTCGTGCCTCTAACGTGGGCGTAAGCTATGTTTTATTATAGCGAAGGATTCCGTCCTTCGCATAGGCTAGAATTATAATATAGTTACTACTATTCTCTTTTTTTACTAGATTTAATCGCCTACTAAGTGCGTTTACTACAGCGTTTATGTTTCCTAGTAGGTGTGTAATACAGAAGTTTAATTCTACTATTTACTTAGACTATTTAGCTTATTATTAATTTATCTTCTTTATTATTATAAAGCGCGTAAGGTTAAAGTAGTTAAAAAATACCTTTATCTAGTACTTAGCTCCTTTAAGCTATACTTTTTATTATTTAAAATAGTTAATAATCGCGAGTAGCTCCTTATTATAAATTTTATAGTTAAGTTCTACTTCTAAGAGTTTTCTTACGTGGTAAAAGACTAGTCTCTATTTCTTATTATTATATTCTTATAGCTGTACGACCCCTAGCGTATAGTCTAATACGTCCGTATAGATATAATACTACCACTTTAGGTTATATATTTATAGTAGGGGTGCCGTTAAGAATAGGTGCTTTAGTTATTTAAAAGCTCTTTTTTTTTCTTTTTATAAAAGTTGCTATTTTCCTGTCTTTATAAGTTCTATTAGTAAAGTGGTAACCTTTAAGTAGTTCTTAATAAATTTGCGATAGAAGTTAGTAAAGCCTAAAAATAATTAAATATTTTTTACTAACTTTAGTAGTAACTATTTTTTTATTATTATAATATTTTTAAAATCTATCTTAATACCTTTCTAAGATATAATAAATCCCAGATATTCCGTTTCCGTGACGTGAAACTCGCATTTCTTGGGGTGTAGGAGTAATTAATGTTCCTGTAACTTTCGCAACACCTTGCGAACGTGTTCCTTGTATTCTTCTAGTATCCCGCTTGAGTATATTAATACATTATCGAGGTATGCCGTGCAGAATACGTCTAAGTATTTATATAATACCTAATTTATAAGCTCTTAGAAGGTTCTAAGGGCATTTATTTGTCCTATTAGCATAACTATATATTTAAAAAGGCTATATTATATGCAAAAGGCTATTATCTACTTATATTCTTTTATAATTTGTATCTTATAAAATCTATCTTAAATATTAAATTTAGTAAACTACTTGGCTCCTTAAAGTTAATCTATAAGCTCCGTTACTAGTAGTAATAGATAGTAGTTTTTAATTATTACGATATTTAGCTATCTATAATTTATATAAAGTCGTAGCCGGCCGTCTTTCTTAGACATAAAGAGTATAGGAAAAGCTATAGAACTCTAACTAGGCTTTTATTTCTTAAAGTAAAGATTTTTCTTTAATAGCTCCTTAAGCTCTTTTTCTTATTTATAAGTAAAGGGTTATAGGTGCTTTAGCTGTAATTTTACTCTCTTTACTAGTAGTATCTTATAATGCCACGCTTAGTATTTAGGTAAGACTATTTTACTATATTTCTTAAATAAGTCTACAAATTCTTAGCACTCTATTAGCAGACTAGGGTCTTTATTAGCTATTTTAGCTAATTTAACCTATAGGCAGCGCACATGCTCTAGGTATTACTTAAAAATTCTATTTATTTTATAGACTAATATCTTTTATATTATAGATGCGTAGTTCTCTTTTCTTACCTAAGGTTCTTAGAGGGTCCCTTTCCGCCGAGGCTCTACTTTGGCCATTACTAGTGGATTCCTAAGAAGAATCGTCCTTACTATCCAATCTATTTATAGATTATGTAGTTTAACCTATTTTTATCTAATAATAGCTTCTATATTACCTATCTCTGCGATAGTGAATAGATACTAGCTTTCTAAGCCTTTAATATTAACTTATACCAGCGCCGTTTCTAGGCGTAGCTAACTATTACTATATCCATATAATTAGGTTTTATCTATAAATCCTATTTACAATAGTATTCTCTTATTATAATAGGGTATATTGTATTTCTTAACTATTCTTAGGAATATTAAATTCGTATTTACCCCTAAGTTAATAAGTGCCTTTATATAATACTTATATATTATAATAGTCTTAATTAAGCGTCTTTCTACTCTATTAGTATCCGCTTAATAAGCTATAAGAATAGCACTATTACTAGTATAGCTTATTGTCTAGTGGCGTCTTAGTTTTTTAAATCCTTAGGCCCGCTATTTACGTCTATAGTCTCTTAAATCTAATCTTTAATTTATGCTAACTTTAAAATTTCTTAGTCCTTATACTACTTATATTACTAGTAGTATAGCTTATAGGCCTTTCTTATTTTATTAGCTTTATACACTCCTAGGATCCCGTGCTAAGAGTAATTTAGTGTTAGACACTTATATATTATAAGCTTATAGTAGCTTAATTAGTTCTTAGAGGAAGCTACTTCCTCCTATAAACTTAAATATATAAAGCACTAAGGATAATACTTATTTTATAAGATAAATAGGTACGGTTTCTTTTATCTTATTTAAGTACTCTTATAACTTCCTTAGGGTTATAAGAATTCATGCCTTATAGAAACTATTTAGTTACGTACTTGTATTTGGCGTAGATATTATAAGTATCCTTAAAGCACCTGTGCTAACTATTCTACTTATAGTATTTTATTTAGTAGAGTAGAAAGTATTTATAGTAATTATTAGGTACCCTGCACTAATCCTTGCTTAGTTAATAGTAGTTTAGATTTTTAGGGATATAAACTACCTTAGCTTATCCTTTATAGTGCTATTAATATTTTTTTTAATATATTACTACTATTCCGCGCGTGCATATTACTTAACTATTATAATTTAATATAGGAAACGTGCTAGGACTCTTTATAGCTTTTTAGCTAGCTAATAGGCGTTCTAGGTGTACGGTCCTTGCACGATTAACCTTTTATTATATTAAGGTAGGTAATATATGTTGCTATTATATACCTAGCATATATTATCTACTAGTTAGCTAAAGATTTTATATTCTTAGAGAACTGTTTATTCCTCTACTTACTCTATTAGGTTAGGGATCTCTTATGTAAGGTCCTTATTATCTATAGCTAGGGTAAGCGTAGCTATTACTACGTTAAGGAGGTTAGTTATATTAACCTTTATCTTTTACTTTTTATAGTCTCTTATTGTATCGGCGCAGGTCACTTAAAGGATTAATATTAGCGTATCTTCTAGCAGAGGTATATAGGAGTGCGTGTATAAGAATATAGCTTTAAATAAATTAAGTGCCTATAGGCCTAGTACGAAAGGATATAGAAAAGGTACTAAACTATAAAGGCCCTAAGCTTCTCTAAATACACCTTTTTCTAGATAGCTAGCTAGCATATAACTGCTATAGGTTAACCGTTAGTCTAATAGATCTAAAATAGGTCTAAATGAGATCTATAGTTCTTTATTAGTCTAATAGATCCGAAATTAGTCTAATACGGATAAGGATTAGTTTTTAAATAATCTTAAATCTTATCTTAACTAGCTAAAGGTTCTTATATTAATAAGTAATTATTCCTGTTATACTACCCCCTCCTTTATAACTTACAGATAGTCCCTTATTTATACTATATATAAATTATTTCGCGCGTTTTAGCTCTTTCCGGCAATTAGCATAGTTAGTAATATTATAGTAATAATTATAACTTTACTAATTAGTTAATTTTTATTTATTTTATTTTGCTAGTTGTGCGCGTAGCTACCTAAACAGGACTATTTTTAAAGTAGCTACGTAATTATATTACATGCCTATATAATATAATTTTATAAGTATTTATAAGTAAGGGGTCGCTCTTTTTTATAAATAAATAGAGCTACAATTAGCAAGGTATAAAAAGGTAGATTTTAAAAACTTTATTCTTTCTTCATTAACCTATAATAATTTAATTTTATTAAGTATTTAAGTCTATCTTTGAGGTGTTCGTGCTACTAATAACTATTTTAGTTTATAATACCTATTTATACTCCTCCTAAAGTGCTTTTAAAAGTATACTAAGTTATTTATTTACGCTATGTGGGTGCGTTTAGTTATAATAATATATTTAATTATAAGTTCTCTAAGCTATTTTTTAAAAAGTGTAACTACTATATCTCTTAAAATAAAAAGTATAACCCTGTAAGTATAATAATTCTAATTTTAGTTTACTTTAATAATAGATTAGGTAGGTGCCTAACTTTATAGAGTCTAAATTTTAGACTTTTAAAAGGGTCTTATAAGGTTAAGAGAGGGCTAGTAAGGAGGACGCTGCTAACCTCTAACCCGCGCTTAATAAGGCTACGAAGGACCTAGGCATAATTATGCAGGTTACCTAGGCAGGTAAGGCTAGGCTAACTTCTATAGAATTGCTGCTTACGCAGTATTCTACTTCTGTGCGGGTGGAGGATTGTTTGCGACGTGTGGAGGAGGCAGTAGATGATCTTTATGACACTATAAGGACGGCTTTGGAGGGGGGTCGGGGGAAGGGAAAGGGTAAGGGGAAGGGGAGGGCGCCTACTACCCTTAAAGGTACTTTACTTAAGCCCTCTAATTTAGATAAGGAGTAGAATTTTTTTTTTCTTTTTTTTTATACTATTAAAATTTAAAACTTTTAGGCCTGCTACTTTATTCCTTACTTTTATAAATAAATCTACTAACTTAATGCCTTTAGAGGTCTAAGGTAATTTAAATACTTATTATAAAATTATCTTAACTTATAGGGGGCTCCTATAAAGTTTATTATAAGATACTATACTAGATCTAGGTTATATCTTACCTACTTAACTCTATATTTAAGGGTATTTTAAGATAGCTTATTAGCTAAGATCTCCTTAACTTCCTATTTTTTTACTCTATTAATAGGAATACCTAGCGGTTTTAGAGCTTCTTATTCTAGTAGTAGGTCTTAAAGATTTATATAAAGGAGATTTAGAGCAAAGACATTATAGATTTAGGACCCTAAAGGAAGTTTATGTCTATATAAGTAACTAACTTATTTTATTACTTTAAAAAGGCCCTTCTACTTATTAAATAGCTTTTAATTAGGTCTTAATACCGCAAGGTTGCGAGCGTCTAAGTAAACTATATTATTAACTTTTTAATTAACTATGTAATAGTGTTAATTAATTATAAATTATATTTAGTTTTATACTTATTTTATATTTTCCTTTATTAGCTACTAAGCGGCATGTATTTATTTAGCTAGTAATTAAGTATTTTTAATATTTAAACAATCCTAGGGCTTAGTAAATAAGGTAGGATTCTAATCCTAACTTTAACAGGGTTTAGAGCTATATAGAATCTAGTAGGGTAATATGCTAATAGTTAAATAGGGTAGAGTGACCTGCGCTCGATTGATTAGGGGTAAAAGTAAACTCTAGTTATCTTAGTAGTAGGATACGAAGGGGCGTAGCCTCTAGTTAATATACTTATTTATGATTTCTGTCTAGCTATTTATCTCTTTATAGTACGCGGTAGATAGCTTCACTTTAATGCCTATAATCTAATAAAACTCTAATTAGAATATAGAAATAAACTAAGGACCTTAATTAGAAATAATAGACTCTAGAGTGTGTCTAAATTAGTATACTTATTATACGAACAAGTTAGCTATTTCGTAGGTATTAATTAATTTATAGCAAGAAATAGATACTACTTATTTAAATAGATAATTAATAACTACTATAATCTAATTATATTTAGCCTTATTATTAAGAAATTTTTTAAAGTCGATGCATAGATATTGCATAGGCCTATTAGAGATAGGTAATAGATATAAAAACTCTAAAGTGGGAGTCTGCCTTAGGTATGCACGTTAATAGGGAATATAGTTTTATATATACTGCTTATAGGTAGCTTCTATTCCCTTCTAGTAGTACTTTTAAGAGAGCAATTAGTAGGTTTTTGTATAACTTAGATAAGCCGTTAACTTCTAATCATGGATTTCCCAGATAAGGCGGGTATATAGAGTAGATTTGGGAGGGACGTACAGTCTGTTATTATATAGAATAAGACTATTATAAATTTAATATTTCTCTAGTAGGGACTAGCGTTTTATAATAAATCTAAGATAGTTCTCCTATAGCAAGGCTTTAATAAGTTAATAAAAATCTAGACTTATAATATTTTTATTAGTTAATAAAATAAACACGTTGACTTTGGCATTAAACTTCTTAATATAGGTCTAGGCCAGGTTAGAGTTAATTTAGAGGTTAAGTTAATAGGGCCCTAAAAATACTTAGTTATAATTATTATTTTAAATAGCCCTAAGGTCTATAAGATCTTATTTTTATTAATTTAAAATATTAGCTCTAGCGTTGCTTTTACCTAGCGTGTATTTAATCTAGAAGTTAAACAAGAATAGCATTTCGTACTAGCAAACTTAATAAGTATTAAGGACCTTAGTAGTTATAAAGTATTCTAAAGATTAATAATCTAAAAGAACTTAAATTATAGTTTAGATAGAAGCAAGTTCTGCGCGCTACTTAATAAAGGTAGTAATAATAGTAAATAATTCCTTATTATAAATCTTTTAGTTTAGTTTAGATCTAGTTAGGACATAACTATAGAATGCCACTAGTTAAACTTTTCTATCTAGATATTCTTAGGATAGTACTTTTATAATTACTTTATCTAATGCGTCTGTTTCTACCCTAGTAAGTAGTTTAGGATTAAAGTAATAGAGGGTAGGGATAGCCAGTAACGCCTGTTTAATTTACTAAAAGGCCACTTTACACTCTAAACTTTATTTAAATAAGACCTAAGGGCTTTATAAGGTACTAATAGGCTTTATAATACAAGAGAAATCCTTAATAAATTACTAATAAAACCTAATAAATCTAAGAAACAACTTTACACCTATTATAGTTATAGGGGCTTTCTAGTTCTGTAGTGCTTCTACCTTGGCTGGATCTACCTCCATACTAGTATTGGTAAGGATATAACCTAGGTATCGGGTCCGAGTCACATGGAATTCACTTTTAAGGATGTCTGTAACGAGGTAGGCACGGTCGAACACGTGGCCTTCTCTCGCTTATAGAGGTTCCGGCTAGGCTAGGATCAAACACTAGCGCTAGTGGCTGACCCTAGCATATCCTATATATATTATACTATACGAGTAATACTTGGCTTAAGTATTCTCGTGCGTACCTTTTGGTGCAGGTGAGGAAGTCACATAGTATTGGCTTAGTAAGCGGGGCGCTTACCTCATTACAATGTCGACTTGGAGGCTAGCTTTCTAGAGATAATCTAATACCTTCTAAACGTGCTTAATGTGTTCTTCGACGGTGTTAGAATAGATAAGGATGTTATCTAGGTACGTAATATAAAAGTTATTAAAATAATTAATAAGAACGTTATTTATATATTACTAGTAAGTAGTTAGTCTATTATATAACCTAAAAGGTAATACCTTGTACTTATAAGTTCTATATTAAGTCTAAAACGTAGTGTACTCTTCTAATTTAGGATCTATACGAATTTTATTAAAGGTAGCTTAAATATTAAATTTAGTAAATATCTTAGCCTTCGAGGGGCAAGCTAAAAGTTTATTAATTCTTAAAATTAGGTAGGAGTCCTTTTAGGTTAGAAGGTTAAGTTTATAATAGTTTATATATATTTAAAAATCTCTATTCAGCTTTTATACAGAAGGATGGGAGACGCGAAAGGGCTTTAACTATGCTTAATAAATCCCTTTTAAAGATATTCTAGAACGTACTTTTTAATAGCCTCTAGTTCTTCTAGACTAGATTTATATAGAGGACTATAGTTATTTAGAAGGGGTTTAGTAAGTATAATTTTATAATTATATAGTTAATGCGTAGGCAGCTTATTAGCCGTAGTCTTACTAAACATATCCTAATACTAATAGTATATCTAGGAAAGTTATTCTTTAATAAAATAAATATTTTTAAGATTTTTAGCGTGGTGTTAAGTTTATATATAGTCTAACAGGCGTTTAATTTCGTACAAAGAAGTAGTAAAGAATTTATTAACTAGCTTTTTTATATTAAAGTAAAAGGCGTTTACTAAGATAAGAGTAATTATAGGTATTTGCATCGCCTGCGGAGCAGATATAGAATAAGCAAGTTTTAAAGTAGAATTTTAAAAAATTAGGGATACTGTCTTCCTACTTAGAGGGAGAGGATAAGGCAGTCGAATAAGGCTTTTAATATAATTAACTATAGGGCTATGCTTTATCTAATATTATTCCTATTCTTATAGGATATCCTAGCGACGAATGTCTTACTACACCTTTAAGTTCTAAATTAGCTATTCTAGCTATATTAAGATAGTTTTAGAGGGATCGTAGGTCTTAGAATACTTTATTAGCTATAAAATCTAATTCTACTTTATATCTAATTAAAGCTTAAAGCGCTTAAGCTATTAAAGTCTTAAGATATAGTTTTGTGTTCTTAAATTTATTACTATAAAGAGGTAGTTGCGGATTATTCGCCTATCTATTCTTATATATAAATAAATATATTAGTCTACTAGGGCACAAATCTTATTTAAGAACCCTTAAACTATAATGCGGTATAGTAGTTTTTAAATAAAAATATAAAGTAACTAAGATAAAGAAGCAATAATTTAAGAATTAATAAAAAGAAAACTTTAGACACTAGTATTAATAAGGGTATTAAGTTAAATCCTATATCTATTTAAATAGAGTATAAGGGAGGTTCGAAAGTAAGGACCTCCTAGTAACTTTAATAAATCTATATTAAAAAGGTCCTACTTACTTATACCTAGGGCGGAGGCTTTTCTTAGGCGTCTTTATTTTCTAGGGATACTTCCTTATCCACATTAACGTATTCTTAATTAGAGTCTAGTTCCACTCCGATCTCGCGAACGCGGGATTAAGAGTAATCTCTAATAAAGTATTTTAACTTTTTATAATTATAGTAAGTGTTAGAACTTATCTATATTATTAGAAGTTATAATAACGGGACTGTCCTGTCTTAGGGCGCATTTAGAGTAGATTCCTTAATAGGCCTATATAGTACTTTAGTTAGGATACTAAGGTAAATTTCTTCTTTATAGGTCTTCTAACGTAGAGGTTAATTTATACTAGTTATAAAGTAAGTAAGGGGACTATTGTAAAAAGCGCCCTGACTACGGGCGACTCAGTCTATCCACAGTACTAAGGCGATCCCTTAGAGAGGGAAGAGAAGGGCTGCGGCGAGGGAAGTAGATAGGCGGAAGGCCCGGATAGCGCCGGTCTAGAGCGGACTAGGGCCGTCGAGGGCCCTCGACCTACGACTCGTGACAACTTGTTAGTGTATTTTGCGTTTCTAAGTTAAAAACTATTAAGTAGGCTACTATTTTTTTTAAAGGAATTATTTTATAGGTGCTTAAACCCTATATTTAGAATCCTTAAAGATAGTGTTATCTTTTCTTATAAGAATAAAAACTATTTATTTTTATAAACTTTACCTTAGATTACTGTACTAATAAATTTAGCCTTAAAAGCAGGGAGAGTTTCCTTAAAAGTTATTTTTAAGTATTAAAACGTAGTCTAGTACTTAGCTTCCTTATTATTAGATATAAAAAAGGATAATAGTAGTTCGATTATCTCTTTAGTATTCTTACACTATAACATATCTAAAGTAGCTAGGTACTAGGGTTCTAAATATTCGCGAGTAGTACTAATAGTATATTCTTATACTAATACTATATAAGCGCGTTTACTTATATAGTAATTTACATTAATCTTAAGATAGTCCCTAATTAATATTTACTATTAAAAAAAGGTAGGTTCTTTCTTATTAATTAGGGATATTATCTTAGGAGTTTACTTAGATAGCTTTACTATAATAGTAGCAAGAGATTTAAACTAGTATTAGAGGGCTGTTAGGGGTAATTTAATTATAGGCTAGGCTTAGTCTTTAGCTTAAAATTTTTTAATTAATTACTCTAATTATGCTTGCATTTAACGTAATTAGTTTTAAAAAGCTATTATTAGGTTAGTAAATTAAACTAAATTAGCTTTAGATCTAATAATAAGATTATTTAGAATATTATTGCTTTCTTTGTCTTCTTTACTTTTTAAAGGTTCTAGGGGTGGCTAATAGTCTTCCTAAGTCTAACTCTAGGCCGCCTATCGTGCCATTTTTAACAATACTAAAGTAGATATTAACGTTTAATTTTAAGTTTATAGGTTATTAGTAGTTACTACTTTTCTATCTTGGCGCAACTTTACGCGACTTTTTTAAAATTAACCTAATTTATTTATAATTAGAAGTTTTAAACCTAAAGGCTTTAGTTAGCAAGAGGTCTCTAGAATCCTACTTATAGAGAAAACCAGGAACGCGCTAACGCGGGTCTATTCTATTCTTATAGTAATATTCTTTAAAGCTATTACTAGTAATAGTAACCTTTTCTGTATAATATATTAGCGTAGGTTACTTAAAGGATTAATATTAGCGTATTTTTTAGTAGAGGCATATAAAAGTACGTGTATAAAAATATAGTTTTAAATAAATTAAGTGCCTATAGGCCTGGTACGAAAGGATACAGAAAAGGTACTAAACTATAAAGGCCCTAAGCTCCTCTAAATACACCTCTTTCTAAATAGCTAGCTAGCACATAACTGCTATAGGTTAACCGTCGGTCTAATAGATCTAAAATAGGTCCGAATCGGATCTGTAGTTCCCTATTGGTCTGATAGATCCGAAATTGGTCCGATACGGATGAGTGTCGGTTTTCGGATGATCTCGAATCCTGTCTTGACTGGCCAAGGATTCTTGTATCGACGAGCGATTGTTCCTGTTACACTTATAAAGTCCCCTTATTCTCTACAGCGAAGGCATGATTTATTCTTAAATTATTACTATTTTTTCTTAGAAGAGATAGTACCTTTATTTTACTTAGTCTATTTAGGCTTCTTATTCTTATTAGCCTGTTTCTTATACCAACGTGTTTTATTAGTTATAATAATATCTTTATCTAAATCTTATTTTAAGTAGATAAGGATAGAACTTTTCTTTTTTATAAATCCTTATCCTCTATTCCTATATTTTTAATATTATTCCTAAAGTTAATTATTAGCTTATTAGATATTAGTTTGTAGTTGTTTTAGCTAAATAGCTCTTAAAGTATAAACTAGCATGTCTTTAACTTCTTCCTTTAAGCTATTATAATATATAACTATAAGTAGCAACTTGTCCTAGTTAATTAAGAATTATAGCTATGTAAACCTAACTATATAGTTATTAACTAACTTTGCCTAGCGTAGACGTTGTAGCTATAGTTTAGCCTAATATTTTTTTATTAATAGTGCTAAATATTTTATTTAGGGCTTTCTTAAACGTATTCTAATTAGTAAAGGCTTCCTCTATATATATTCCTCGTACTTGTCTAGGTTGCTATCGTGCTCTAGATATTACTTTATTATAAGATATATCTATTAGTTGGCCATGCCCTTTATATTTATGCCTGTTACTAGGATCTAATCCTATTCTATTAGGAATTTCTTTTAGTTATAGTAAATATATAATTTTATTTTAGTAAGAAATGTTCCTGGCCCCGTTTATTTATTATAAGGGTTAGGTAATGATATCTTAGGTTAACGTTTAAGGGTTACTATAACCTAACTAATTAATTATTCTATAAGCTCTTATAGCTCCTTAATCTGCGTTATGTAACAGGAACAATCGCTCGTCGACACGAGAACCCTTGGCCAGTCAAGACAGGATTCGAGATCATCCGAAAACCGACACTCATCCGTATCGGACCAATTTCGGATCTATTAGACCAATAGGGAACTACAGATCCAATTCGGACCTATTTCGGATCTATCAGACCGACGGTTAACCTATGACAGATATGTGCCAGCTAGCTATCTAGGAAGAGGTGTATTTAGAGGAGCTTAGGGCCTTTATAGTTTAGTACCTTTTCTATATCCTTTCGTACCAGCCTATAGGCACTTAATTTATTTAAGACTACGTTCTTATATATGTACTTCTATATGCCTCTACTAAAAGATACGCTAATATTAATCCTTTAAGTAACCTACGCTAATACACGTTACTTACTTAGCGGCTATAGTCTAGGCCGTAGAAGCTAGAGGGCTTAGGGTAGTAATAAGTTTAATTACTAAATTAGCTAGGGTCGTGCTTAGTCTAGCTATTATACTATAGGGTAGTTAAAGTGTTATAAGGCGCTTATACCTTATTCTAATTTAGGTTAGGATATCAATACTAAAGCAGCACTTTATAAATTATTTAGTAGTATAAGTTAATGCAATAACTTAGCGCATAGCTATATAATCTAATTTTATAATAAATAAGATAACTATAAGTTTATATAGAGAATATACTCGTGCAGAAGATACATAAGTTAACTATAAGAAAGGAAATAATAATAGGAAAACTATTATACTATATATTAGTCTATTTCTTCTTCTATTCTTAGGTAATCTAACGATTACCCTTGTTCTTAGCGGATTACCTTTAATCTAGCATTGAAGCTAGTTCTTGACGGATCGTGATTACGTGACCCCTGCTAACCTAAGCGGTCCTGCGAGCCCTCGCAAGCTAGCTATAGTATAGCGTTATCCACCTCCCTCTATCTATTATTAATTATAGTGGTGCTATAGTCTAGGTTCCTTGATCTCGTAGCAAGCAATATTTTATTAATTATATTTTTATTAGTAAGATTCTTAAACATTAGTAAATAAGTAAGAATATCTAGTAGCTTTAAGCTTATAATTAGTAAGTTAATACCTAATAAACTTATATAGCGTAAAGAAGTTCCCCTTTATTACATTAACATACTTAACAAGCGAGTCGAACAGGCAAGCGAGTTAGACACTCTACTAAGACTCCACTAAAACGTACTATCGCGAACAGTAGAAACGCGATAACTCTATAATATTATAATTTACTAGCTTTAAAAAAGGCTTAATTATAGCTTATACTTTAAGCTACTAAAGAAGACGCGACTCTCTCCTAATAACGCGTAGCTAAGATCTATAATATTTCTTATATAATACTAAGCAACTAACGCGCTAAAAAGTAGTTTTAATATAATTATACGCCTAACTTATAAAAGCATTATCTAATAAAGGAGGAGGTAATAATTTAGTATATACTTAACTTTAACGCGCGAGGATTTTTACCCTAAATTACTACTATCAAGGATATAGCTAATCTACTACGTAAGGGCCGTGGCGAAGAGTTAGTAAGTATTAAGTAAGTTAAAAATTTTATTAAATATTAATCTAAATTTAAAGTTAAGCTTAATTATAAGTATAATTATATGTAAGCCCTTTGCGAAGATCCTATAGTTATATAAGACTAGTTCTAGCTTATAGAAAACGTAAAGGCTAAGCATGATAACGTGTTTTATAAGCGAGCGGTCCATACAAGCGAGCGGCCCACCCCACCAACTTTTTATACCTTTACAGCAACCTATCTTAACAACACAATAAGATAATAGTATATAATTGCTATACTAGATTAAATAGTATCTATAATATCATTCTTGCATGTTTGCATGTTATAGTTAGTCTTCTTGCAGCGGCTGCAGCGTGTTAAAGCCTACTGATTAGCACCTAATCGCGCCTTATCTTAACGTATTTCTACCTCTATCTGCTACTTAATATTCTTTTAAGCGATAATCTTCTCTGCTTCTACCTTTGTTAAGGTACCCTGCCTCTAGATCCGCTTCTTTTTGCGCTATTTACGCGTTATAGTAGCCTTATTAGCCTTCTTAAGCCTCGCGATCTAATCGCGCATAAGCGTACTTTCGTAAGCTGTTACCTTAGCGCCCTTTTTAAGCTAATTAAGCGCTATAATAATAGAAGTAGGTAATAAGCTCTTATGCCTTTAAATCCTATTATAAATTAATATTAATAAAGCCTCTAGCTCGCGCGCGTTGCTTAGTGTTTTAGCTTCTTAAAGGGTAACCTCTAGTAGAGGCGGCGTTAGCGTATAAAGCTTAATATTAAGCTTCGATATTACTGCCTCTAGGTTATGTAGGACTAGGCTAGCGCCTCGAAAGCTTACGTAGATATTTTCCTTTATAATTAACTACTTATAGGCTACGCAGAAGGCTAGTAGGAACTCTAGCTTTATAATATAGTTAATATAGTTGCGCATTAGGCTTTTAATCTAGTAACTATACGCGCGCTTTAATAGCGAAAAGTAGCTAACGTTAAGTAGCTTGTTAGGATCTGAACATGTATGGGACGCGGAGGACCAACGGGCCCTCAGCGGGGGTGACACTTGGTGGGGTTGCGCAACCGAGGTCACGTGATGTACCATCCAGCCAAGGCTGTACCAGCCATGGATGGCAGTACCAGCCATGGATGGCAGTACCAGCCATGGATGGCAACACCAGCCATGGATGGCAACAAAACAATGGATGGTACAGAAATCCTCTTGTATATAAACCCACACGAATGCCCTTATGACATTCGTGTTCAATCTTGTTTATCAATCTATCGTTTGGATCTGAGTAAGCAACCTTGTTGATTTGATTGTGCCGTACACACCTTCGATACCAACGCCCCAGTGACAAGCGCAAGCTATCACTACAACCTCTCCCGTCCTACCAGTATTCCTGCCCGAGAACCAACCCTAACCCCTTAGGGATTAGCTATCCTTTTGGGGACTTAACATAGCTATAGGAGGTGCGACGAATATAGTAGTATATAAAGAGTATAGATATTATTCTCCTTGCAGAGCTCTTAAAATTCAAGCAAGTTATAGCTTTTATAACTATTAAGTATAAGTAGCTAGCGCGCGCCTACCCTACACTTTACTATATACTTAATAAAGTACCTTAGCTACTCTACTCTAAGCTTATTAGTAGTCTAGCTATTATCGCTAATAGTAAAAGCCTAGTCGCGCGGTATATTATCGTCCTGGTACTAGGTAAAGAGGTAATACTAGCTAGTAAAGATAATAAAGGGCGGGATTGCCTAGCTAGCAGCGCTAATTCTATAAATTGCTATAGTCTACCTATAATTGCCTGGCTAGATAGCCTTTAGCCTGCCGCGTCTCTCTAAGCCTGTAATAATAAGCTAAGATAATATCTTGCCTATTATAAAACTAGTCTCGTTAAAGTTATAAGTATCCTTATTATAGATACTATAGGTAGCCTTTGTGCGCGCTATAAGCTCGAACTAAGCTCTAATAGTATCTAGATCCTTACATAGAGCTCTCTGCTAATTGTACGGTCAATTAAATCCTGTAGTAAGATAATCTATTTACTTAATAAAGTTGCGCGGCTACTACTTACTAACCTATCTAGCGCCTTGCTTAGCGAGTAGCTTATCCGCTATATCTTGCATAGCACTTAGCGTGGGCGGAAATCCTCGCGAATCTAGGTTAAGTATATGCCTAATAATTACCTCCTCTTCTATCTTAGTAAGCTTTTTTAATTTAGGCTAGTAATCGTATTGCGTAGTAATTCTAGCGCGTTAGCGTTAGAGCGTTATTTAAGGGATAGTAAATATATATGCTACACCTTTTATAGACTAAATTTGGTTTTAATTAATAGCTAAGATTATAAGGTGTATATTAGCCTCAGCAGAGGCTAGTTGGGCCTGAATTAGGGGCGCCACAGTAGGTAGAAGTTTATGTGCTGCAAAAAGTTAGTGGGGTGGGCCACTCGCTTGTATGGGCCGCTCGCTTATAAAACATGTTATAACTAAGTAGGCAATCCTGCCCTTTGTTATCTTCTAAGACAAGAACTACCTCTCTACCTAGTATAAAGAGGATAATCTACCTCGCAATTAGATTATTATAGTCTCTAAGAAGGGCTAGATAATAAATAAGCTTAGTCTAAAGTAGTTAAAGCACTTTAACGACTAGATAAAAAAACGTACTACTAGCATAGTACGTTTACTTATTATTAATAGCTACGAGAGCCACGACTTAATTAAATTCTAATAGTACTATAAAATAATAATATTATTACTCTTTATATTCCTTCTTACTCGTTGCACTTTTTATAGTCTCTTAATATAGGTTGTTTCTTGCTATTAAAAAAGACGTATAGGCGCTAAGCTAAAAACTTAATATATAATAAAATTAATTATATTACTAAACTTAAGTTTCTACCTTACATTATTACTGCTTTTAAGGACGTAATTACTAAAAGTAATATTTAAGTAGGCTTTTAAGGTATAGATTTTAGTAGGGTCTTAGCAAAGTATTACATTCTCTTGTGTAATACACTCGCTTATATAATGAACTCGCTTATAAAATACGTTATACTAAATAATTACCCACTTTTTGTTTTATCGTAAGTTACTTTGTTAAGTTATGCGTATAATTATTTTTAAGGTTATTCAAGCACGTCCTGTACTTAGTATACTTTAAATAATTTTACAAATAGGTATAGCGAGCTATTAAGAGAGAATTCTATTTTATTAAGTAGCGCAAAGCGTGAGCTATATTTCAGCCTTTTTTTTTATTTAAGTAATTTATTACAATATTAAGATATTACGCTATACTATTAATAACGATAAAGTTTAATAGGTGTTAGGATACCGAATATTGATGACAATAGGAATTCCTCTATATAGTTAGTACCAGGCCAGTGATGTGTAATCACACAACTAGTAACGTGACTTAATTAGTCTAATTAGTGTCCTTAGCATACTAATTATATTAAACAAGGTGATTAATAAACTACGCCTAATTAGTTTAGTAATTACCTTAAGTATATAGGAGCTTAAAGATAGATCTCTATCTTTATATTTAATCCATCTATTAATTTATTATTTATGTCCGTACGCAGTACGGGCAGCTACCTAATACGATGTCTTAAGACAGGTAACAATGGTTATGTAATACCGCACAGGCAAAGACACAGACCATAGTCACCGTACGCAAATATTAATCCTTATAACCCCCTTTCCTCCGTACGTAGAATAGATAGACAAGACTTAAATACCAGACCCTTTTCTCACCCGTACCATCGTACAACTATCTAGCCCTATCATATCGCGATATGCTTGGCTTAGTATAGCCCATTCAACAATTTAAATATAACTTAGACCCCTGTGAATTTATTTATAACCTACCTTACGTTTAATACTAATGCCTATTAATACGGACGAGTTATTAATATCCCTTCGTTGCCTTACAGTACTCTTGTCTGCGAACTAACCCTAGGCTCTCTAAGGCCAGCTACCTGATTAGGTTTTAACAGTAGGGTCATAGTAGAGTAATTAGCTTACCCGTGTACTTGGCTCGCCTGTAAAGTACGTTATTGTTAAGAAATAATATATTATAAAAAGATGGTAGGGTGTACAGTTTACCTACCTGTGTAGCTTACTTATTAGATACGTTAAGTAATTAATTATAAAGGAGAATATCTGCGTAAGTTTTTAAGGCGCTGGCCTAGCCATATATCACTTAAAGGTAGTAATATTAAAGCTTAATATAAAACTCTATATATCAACGATACCTACGCTAGAGGTTACCTTATAAAAAACTAAAATGCTATATATTACGCGCGAGATAGAGACTTAATTAATATTAATTTATAATAGAATTTAAAGTTATAATAGATTATTACTAATTTATATTACTATAGCACTTAATTAGCAAAAAAGGGGGGCGCTAAAGTAATAGCATACGAAGCTACGCTTATACGTAAGTAAATTATTAAACTAAAAAAAGCTAAAAAGGCTACTATAATATATGACAAATAAAAATAAAGCGGATATAGTAGTAAGACACCTTAATAAAGGTAAATGTAAAAGATATAAGTCCTCTAGAAGTACCAGTCGAAGTCGTCAAAAATGAAAGAGACACTGACACAAAGTGAAAGGAGCCCTCAAGAACCATTGGTGAAAGTCGTGGCTTTGCTGCATTATACCTGAGTTGAACCGATCCAAGTCGCTGCGTCCTGCCCGGAGAAATGCACTGGCTTCCGCACTGCTGCCAGCACGCGTGTGCGCATCCCTACTTTCAGAGACGTCGTGCGGAAGCCTCCACCGGATAGGCAGCCGAACTGCCTCTCAAGGACGGTGGCTGCGGCTAAGCCTTGCGCTAAGCCACTTATGGACTAGCGGATGTTTTGAAATGTCTTGGATGGGGGCTGAGAACCTTGATACTCTCCACTGCTGCTTGTGCAGCCACCATCCTTCATCATGGGGCAGTCATCGTACGTGCGCGTAGGCATCAGTGCCGTGGAAGTCGATGATTCGACGAGCGTGCAGGCTCCAGCTAACAGTTGCCAATCACCATCCCCGCAGCAACCGCTGTAGCCTGCATGATGAGCTGAATATAGAAGGGGCGGTGGGCATAAAAGATGGCGATCTCCTCACTCTGCTTGACACTACACAGCTGCGCCCGTGTCCTTCAATCATGGCTGGAAACACGGAAACTCCTCCAGGGCTTGAAGCTCTTGCAAACCACCTTGGATACACGTTCGTAAGAAAAGAGACATCTTCATCTACGAGCAGCAATGCAGGTGATCCGGTCGCGAACCCCGAGCCCCCGAAGGCAAGCTCGAACGAGGCAACGGAGAAACGTGACACGACTAAGGAGCCACCGAAAGATGATGTTCCGGCTGGATCGCTGACCTCATCGGCCAATATCTACCGCAACAGCCCCGAGGACAGCTGGACCGCGAAGGAACCCGAAAACACCGAGCCGGCGGAGGGCAAGGACACGATAGGTCACGCGGTCGTTCTCCGTCAACAAAAAAGCAAGGATAGCCGCAAAGGGTACGAGATCCATTCAATTGTGATTCAATCCTCCGCTCTAAAAGCCGCCTTGGGGGAAATCCTTGAAGGCTATCCTGGAGTCTTCTGCAACTTGGATCGACTCGTTTTCAAAGCTCCTTTCGCACCCTTCATCCACCGATGGGGGGCTATACTGGAGTATCTGGAGAGAGATGATCTCGACAGCGTGACCAAATCTCACTTGGGCCTCTTAAGCGATATTTTGCAGAAAGAGTTGGCAGACACGATCAAAGCCTTGCAAGACTACGTCCAGAATGGAGTCGTAACCTATGAGCATGCGTGGACTGTGTTTCAACCCGGTGCCGTGGTCCTGTCATCAAGCGGCATTGGCGAACAGGTTGCGTTAAGACTGAAAAGTGCATCCTATGAGAAATCCGACGATGACGGGAACTTCTTCGGGTTGAAATGTCAGTGCGTCAACTGGAATGGAAAATCCTTTGGCTGGTCAGAGGAGTATGTGAAGTTGCCAGAGTTCGAAGGAATCCAGCCCATCACCGAGCTGCGCATCCTTCCCTTGGCGTTTCACCCTCGAAAGGAGCAACTGAAGCTTGTGCTTATCGAACGAGGCAAACGCTTTGCTGCAGTATCCGGCTGCCACTATAGGAGGTTAGTCTCAGCCATCTGGGAAACTTGAAGATACGTTTAGACTAATCTTAACCAGCTATGATGGCCCGGCAATTGAACGAACCCAAGACGGCAACATCCTTGTCCACAACAAGGGCCGCATCGTCATCGATACAGACAGCTTCTGCAAGCAACCTATGCAGTGCAAAGTGTACACGGTACCTCTGAATAGTAAAGTGAAAGGTAGTGTCACCACCTCTGATGAGCCGACCAACGAGGACGATGGACACTGGAATCCACCATCTGAGTTTGACAACGAACAAAATACGATGCTCTCTTTGAGAGAGAAGTCTGGCTCGAAGCCTGCAAAACTTTCAGACAACCAATACATGCTATGTACGCCGATCCTGCGCGGATACTCCCTGAATACCAAGAAGTGGCGTAAGTTGGCTAATCAGAACCTTTATATTCCATCGTGCACTGCTGACGTCTCTCAGTCTCTTTCTACATTGACTACGTTGAGCCTATCAAATGGAACACCAATGCGTTCGAGAGACTCGTCCTGCCCGCTGCTCAAAAGAAGCTCGTGCTGGCATTGTCTAAAACCCAAGCCGCCACCGCCAACAAATTCGATGATGTCGTCGCTGGAAAAGGCAAAGGCATGATCCTGCTTCTCTCGGGACCTCCGGGAGTCGGCAAGACGTTGACAGCCGAAGCTGTGTCCGAGAACATGCAGGTACCACTCTACATGATGTCCGCTGGCGACCTTGGCACTCGTCCCAGCAGCGTAGAATACAACCTCGCCAGCATTCTCGAGCTCGTTGCTAAATGGAAGGCCATCCTGCTTATCGACGAGTGCGATGTCTTCCTAGAGGCTCGGTCCATCCACGATATGGATAGGAACAGACTGGTGTCTATCTTCTTGCGGTTGCTGGAGTACTACCAGGGTACGCTCTTCCTAACGACAAACCGAGTGGACAACATCGATCCGGCATTCCAGTCCAGGATACACGTCCACATGAAATACCCGGATTTGACGACAAAGTCGAGACGCCAGATCTGGGAGAACTTTGTCGGTCAAGTACCATCACATTTCAAGGCTTCCGAGCTTGACGAGCTTGCGAAGGTGGTGCTGAATGGAAGGCAGATCAAAAATCTGGTGAAGACGGCACAGCTTCTAGCCATTGAAGATCAGAAATCCTTGTCATATGAGCATATTAGTATGGTGCTAGCCATTGAGAATGGATTTAAAGACGAGTAGAGGGAGCATCTCTCATAGAATTGAGCGGGAACGATGGCCGAAGTAGGATAGGCTTTCGATATATACGCGCAAACCAAGGGGTTGGGATTTACTTCTCACGCGCGGATGTCCCGTGACTCTTCCACTCTTGGATTTGGTGTATTGTAGTGCAGTATAAAGTTACGAACCCGAATGGTGAGCAATTACTGTGTGCACGGTGGAGGGAAGAGTAATTCAAATCCTGAAAGTCAAAACAGCGTCACCGATTTCATTCATTGAACGTAAAGAGTGGATCCCGCAACCCCCATGGTCTCATTCTCCAAATTCAAATAGTCACGCAGATTTATCGCAATATAAATCAGCTCCTCCGTCCAGACGACATCCCCCGTTCTCACCAGCTCCTGCATAGGTGCAAAATATCGCCTGCCCTGCACCCTAAAGAATATACCATCCTCATCCAGTAGGGAAATCCCCAGCGACGATTCACTACCCAGGCTTCTATCGGGAGTGCAGTTCAGGGGCATAAACACAACATCTGTTCGTCCTATCGCAACATCCAACGGCCTCGCAAGCCGCGTGCTAATCCGCAGCCCCTTATTCGTCACCGCAAACTCCGGGTTCCTACGAAGCAGGCCCCGCGGACTCACATCAACCATTCCAAAATAACAAGACGGACTCGGCGCAAGTACGCCCACAAAACCCTCCATATCATTATCCTGCCAAGCAAAGAGAGACAGATCGTTTGTCTTCGTAATAATCTCTTCCTGCAGTCTCTTAAACGCACGTATACTCCCTTCCCCATAAAGCAACGGCGCATTAATCTCGAACAAACCGAAGAGGCAATACGCCAGGTCCTCGCCGCGTGTTGTGCCCCGCATCGACGTCCACGACATCTTCTGCGCCACGCAGTACGGATCCACCGTCTTGTTCCCTACGAGCACTTCCTCAGGGATCGTGGTAATTCTCGATAAGAAAGTTGAAAGCACCATGCGCGTGCCGAAGTACGCCCAGTGCCTATCGTAGAACTTAACCTCGCGCGGCGCAATGAGCTCCTGCAACGTCCACCCCCGCGTGAACCACCGGCAGATCGCCAGTCCCGCAGTGAGCTCCTCAACCTCTTTGAGCGCAAAACCTTCGAGGTACGCGTAACATGTCTTCGCGCTAGCATACCATGCGTACATGCTGTTAATCGCTTCACTGAGCTCGGCGGAGCTGCTTTTGTCGATGCAGCAGCTGTCAATCCAGACGTAGTCGATTTCGTCCTCGAGCGCGCGGTCGCATGTGGAGTAGATCTTGTGTGAGGCGACGGGGTAGGCCTTGTGGATGGTGCGGTCGTAGAAGGCCCTGAAGGGGATCTCGTAGGTGGACCACGTGTGCGAGAGGATGCCGTAAGGGGGACCTCGCCCATGAATTCTTCGAAAAGTTTGGTGTGGCAGTTTATCAGCCTCATGGTGATGGCTGTGGTTGATGGTGGCTTCCTGATATCACATCACACTCACAAGGCAAGTACGTAGGGATTGTATCCCGAATTCGTCCGCGAGACTTCACAGTGTTGTAACATTGCAAGGCACTGTCTTGATCGTCCTGTGGAGCGCGCGGGTATGCCAACAGGATGTGGTGAGTGTGTTTAAGCTCGTGATTTTCGACCGTCTCCGTGAGCATGGGCGCGCGATGCGACTGTTAACGCCACAGGACGTAAACCGACGTTCGTCTATGCAAATCTATCTCTTTTTGGTTCCGAGAACACCGGAGGAGCGATATAGTACAAAACGTCCGCAGAAATAACGTACGTCAGGCTGTAGTGACAAGATGCGGCTGAGCACTTGGGTCTGACCTGCCGGTCTTGCACTCACGGGGTGCAGGTGCGCTAGGCGGCATCAGAAAGTGAAGCAGGATGACTGAGGTGAGAAAACATCGCGGAACCAATGTAGTGATTGATTCGATCAGTGTAACTAGTAACGAACGGCTACGGTCAGGATAACGCATGTGAAAGTATTGAAGGAGTGGACACCCTGATAGCAGCAGCGGAACATACCAATGCGACAGAAAGCAGTCGCACAAATATAGCGAAATTTTTATAGTCGATCCGACGATGACCTTGCGTTTGCAAGGTAAAATCTAACCATAACAGTCATATGGTATCATGTCACCCCCAACGCCAAACCATGCTTTATGCAGGTAAATAAAAAAAAAATTTGATGTCCAATCCTACTCCATTCTACCCAACCTGAAAGATGAACTTAGAAGGCACAAGCCTTCTGAGCCATGGCGAGAGCGCCTTCGAAAGTTTGGTTGCCACCGATGAAACCAGCGGCATGGATGAATACACCTCCAGGGACTCCTGACACTTCGGAAAGCTGCTCGTCGCGAAGGCCCTTCCACGGATCGGGCAGATCCTTGCGGTTCTGGAAACCGCCGTTCTCCTTGCTGACTGCGCGGATGCGCCACTTGCTACCCGGCTCTGTAGTCTCCGGGAAGAGAACATAAAGCACTTGAGGTTCGACCCCTTCAGGAATGGCCGACTCTTTCTCGAGAGTGTAGAGATGGTCAGCCCAGGGCATGCCCTCCGGTAGGACCATGATCCGGCCCTTGGGGTCGTATTCGAGACGCTTCTCGAATGCTTGATTCACAGCGTTTCGCGCGGGCAACCAGGCGGTGGTACGATCGGTCAACTCAATGATGAATTGCTCACCGACAAAGTCAGAGGCCTTGGCGAAGCGGGCATCCTCCTCTTGTTGTAGTTGTTCCTTCGTTTTGTTCGCATCCGCGGCTTTATTGGTGGAGTAGTTGTAGCGGTTGACGACGCTAGCAATGCTAAACCCACGGTCCTCAAATTTCTTGGTCAGACCCGCGGCTTCCACGGCCTTGGGGTCGAACACATTCACGCCATTATCATTCGCGTCGAATGCCTCGATGAAATCCGTGTAGATTTTCTCATACAGAATATCAAGGTCGGCTCCAGGTTGAAGTCCTGTCACCGCGGAGATGATGTTCTTCCCAAAGTGCATGTACACGAGCCCAGCAGAGGAGAGCTTAGTAGCGTGGCCTGGGAAGGTGGTGACAAATTCGCGTTGGTGATGGTCGAAATGCCTTTGATTCTCATCATAGGCAGCGCCCACATCGACGACAGTGTGGCACGTCTTGAGAATCTCGGGGTCGCGAGTGCGGACGAGGGGTGAGTTCGCATAGGTCGGGAGGAGACGCAGCATGGAGACGGCCAGGGCTTCGTCCGCGTGGAAATGACCACTGTACCAATCTAATAAACATATTACCACATAGTTTGGAGTACTGTGAAGCATACCTATGCGTCCCAATCAACGGACCGTCCGTCTTCAGCTTTTTGGCGGGGCTTTCTGTCGCCATTGTGTGCGTAATTGGCAGGTGAGAAGGGAAGGAAGGTGCGAGTGGCAGGAAAGAGCGAGCGCGGGCTGAAAAGGTTGGATGTATAACGCGCCTCAAAGCAGTCTTCGCAACTGACATTCACCTTCGAAGGCTCGAGTTGGAAAATCAGTGAGCGTCGAGCCCTGAGGTGGGCAAGTTGCGGCGCCCGCTTGGATCGGCAACGGCAGGCGCTACGCACGATCAGGCAAGCGAGGTCTGCACCATTATCGACACCAGAAACTTGTCCTTTTGAATTTCTTGCCCGCAGTCCGAGTGCTGCGAGGACCTGCGCACGCCCGTGACATCTCTACGGTTCTGTCCTTTCATGTGAGTGTCTCTCTGCCTCCCGTTCTCTTCCCCACTCTCTGTCGCGGTGCGAGCTAGGGCACTGTGCGGGTGCAGTGTCCCCGGCTGCCGCACGCGACATCATCCAGCGTCGGGAGCCAATCGCCCTGGCGTGCCTGTCGGAAAACCTGCGACCACGCTGCCTGCTTTGCACGCGCAGAACTACAAGACTTGCCCGTCGTCCGTGGCCAAACTCGCCTGCCGCAATTTCCCCACCAGCTTTTTGACATGTGCAACGGCTGCGGAGTGTCCTGCTTGACCGCCTTCTGACACGTGAAGATAGCGTGAAGAGGCCGCCAAGATTGCCAGAATACGACACAGCTCACCTCCATCGACCACCTCGAATCCCGCCCACGTCTCCTCGCTGTTTCGACTGACCGTCTCGGCACTCCCCCGCGCAGACTGCGCGTCGTACGCGCGCGTCCCACCCTTCTCGAGCCCTTTTGCACGTCAGAGACCGAGCTCGTTCTGTACGAGCTTGGCGAGGAAGACGTGCAGATGTGGTTCACCAGAGTCCTCTCCTCGACGTGCTTTCTGAGTGCCATAATATTCACCATACCGCTGGCTTTCGACATAGGCGGCCGAACATGCGGTCTCGCCTTCTCGCTGTCCCTTAGCGCATACTATTTCGTCTATTCGATCTTGCGCCTGGCTACGCCTGCCAGTTCGAGGTTTAGATGGGCAATAGGTCAGCTCTTTGCGTGGACGCAGTGGTTGATGATTGGGACATTGTTGATATGGAGCTTGAACAAATTCTCGGTGGACTCCAATAGCTCGGGATGGGTGGAGCGAACAATGGGCGGGACGAGGGCGCAGGATACCAGTGTCTATGAATGGATATTTGGTGCCGACGGCCTCTTGCAGACGATGACGATTGGCACCTGGGATAAGGTCCTGCGGTATAGCACGCCTGTGTTTCAGATACTCGAAGGCTTCTGCAGCTTGTTGGTCATCCAGGCCGCGGGACAAGTCACACGATGGGTGGTGAACGGAGAACGGGGCGATAGCTGGATGGTATGATGGACCAGCAAACACAAGAGAGTGTAACTGACAGCGTGCAGATCGGCCTGCTATTCACCTCCGCATCTATCATCTCATCATCCGTCTACTTCCTCTGGCGGATAACCACGTTCCCAGAGATTAGCAACGTCGACGCCATCCTGATTGGCGTAGCCATTACCACCGCCATTTTCTTAAGCGCATGGGGCATCGTCAGTGGGAAAGGCAATCCAATCGAGTCATCCTTGCTCGTACGTTCAACCTCACTCATACCCACCTTGTAGCTGACATGCCCAGTTCGCCTACGTTACTCTCTGCATTTACCAGATCTTTACAGACTACCAGCCCGCCCCAGGCTCTGCTGCGGCAGATGTTCCATCAGACCCCGCCTTGCCACCCCTACCACCCATCATAATGGCCTCATACACCACCCTTCTCCACGCGCTAGGCTCCCTACCAACCGTAATTCACACGGCCTTCAATCTCATGGTCGGTGCCGTGATGACAATTTCCTTAAGCGTCATCATCTCGCTCGCCTATCGCGTCTTCGTCTTCTACGCAGCCGCCCGCATAATACCTGCTATCAGAGAGAGTGGCGCCAGAGCTTTGTCGGATGAACCGAGCCTCGATGACGATGATGACACTACCAGAATTCTAGGATTTCTTACTTGGTTCAGCCCAAGTATCATAATAGCTGTGTACACGAGCTTGCTCATGCAGCATTTTGCGAGCGGGAACGGCGACACCAATGGCAGCGCGGTACAGGGCGAATGGTGGAAGAATCAAGGAGGCGAAACGGGAGGAAATCTTTGGCGATGGGTGAACCTAGGAATCACAATGACCATGTACGCTATTGAGCTCAACATGAGCAAAGAGGACGACGATGGCCGGTTTACTCAGCATTGGAAGAGCGATTGAAGATGTGACCCCACCGACCATGGTCGAACGCGAAGGCAGCGGGGACGGCACATGAACAGAGAGGATAGCACCTCACTGAGAGCAGAGTGGAGATTGGAGCAGAAATTGGGGGGAATGATCGCCTGAGCGAAAAGCCAGGATTGCGGCGTCGTTGGCGCTTTTCCCATTTGTTCTTGCAGATTCGTTCGAACGCGACTTTCAGATACCCGGAATTTGAGCTTGGGACAAGGTTTGGGAAACCAGAAGAGGCTGGTGTGCATATATCCCTAAGAATTCAGTGCTCATGTTGTACATGCATCATATAGGTCATCTGCCGAGAGCATCAGGTCATTCCAAGAGAACAACGTGTTATCATACAGCGTACGACGGTATTGTCTTTGACAGTGCCCCTCGTTATCTCATCATCATCATCATATTCTCGTCATTGTAGGAGGTACGAACTTCCGCTGCCGTCGCGTCTGTGCTAATGAAGTAGTTGCACAGGACCAACAACAAGGACGTCCAACCGCACTGACCAATCTCTATAGATGAGTCTCCAGCCCCTTGAAGACTCCGGCAGATCACGTTCGGCAATTACAAGGTTCGGCATTCATCTCGGTGTGAACCTACCGTGGCACCTGCACGTGCGCTTCATGTCCGAATTTTGCATTTGCAACCAAACATCGAGCGCGCAGCCAAAACAGACACCTTTCGACGTATCACTTCCCCAGACTCACTGGAAGGGTGAAGGATAAAATGCGGGGTGACGCTTCACCCGCACTCTGTTTAGATGACAACCCAATATCCGGCACCCGACATCCTAGTCATGCTCCCGACATCAAGCTTCGATGCCGCGATGGGCGAGAAGCGTGGCAATTACGCAGCGACCGACGCGAAAGAGAGTGTTGCAATGGCTCGCTCGCAAGCTTTTCTATAAGCTACTGCGCCCGCCCTTGGCATCTGTTTTCCTTTCTACTATTGTGAAGATTTCTATCGAGGTATAGGATTTTGAGATTTGGTCTTCACCATGAAGTGGTCTACTCTCGCCTTCGTTACGCTGCTTCAGCGATCGCAGGCTGCGCTCCGCTTTGGATGCGGGACGGTCACTATTCAGCGGTTGGACCCTGTAGTGGAGCCGGGCAATACACCCTCTGCGCATCTGCATCAGGTACACACATCTTTGTCTATACTTCACGGTCATCTTCTAATTCGGACTCTAGGTTGTCGGCGGCAATGCGTTCGGTCCCAACATGACAGGCAAGACTGGTCCTTCCCACTCAGGGAGACCATGCGACTGACGACCACAGGCGACATCGGCAACCAGGGCACTTGCACTACATGCACCTTCAGCGAAGACTTCAGCAACTACTGGACCGCAGTGCTGTTCTTCAAGCACACCAACGGCAGCTACAAGCGTGTCAAGATCATGGAGAACGATGCTCTCCCTGCGGGTATCAACGGCGGTATGACGATCTACTACACCCAGCAAGACTTCAACAGCAACGGCAAGCAAAAAATCACTGCGTTCCCACCCGTAAGTTTTTTTTTTTTTTTTTTTTTGATAGTGTGAGACGATGTGCTGTGCTGACACGAAGAAAGGGATTCCGCATGACCGTCGGCAGCCCCACGCAGGGCAAGGACGGCATGACCAGACACAAGGGACTGCGCTTCACGTGCTTGGATAACAAGTCGACACGCTTCCCTGAGATCGACGGTAAATCCCTTGCGCCTAAAAGAAGTAATGATCTGATTCCCTGCAAGACTTCCCGGCGAAGCCCTGCAAAGGCGGCATCATGACTGAGCACCACTTCCCCGCGTGCTGGAACGGAAAGGACCTCGACTCTCCGGACCATCAAGGTATATTGTTGCCTATGAAAGGACTGAAATAGAGTGTGCGCTAACGTGAGCAAGCCCACATGTACGACACGCAGCCTACGGGTTTCGCTGCCGGCGCCGCCTGCCCGAGTAGCCACCCCGTCCGCATGCCCCAGCTCGCATACGAGACCCTCTGGGTACGTCTTCTCCCTCCCCAAATTCCCGACTCGTCTTTCTAACAACCACAGGATACCGCTGAGTTCAAAGACATGTGGCCCAAAGACGGCTCGAACCCGTTCGTCTTCAGCTACGGGAACCAGGCCGGTCACGCGTACGGCACGCACGCTGACTACATGTTTGGCTGGAAGGGCGACTCGCTGCAGCGCGCCATGGACAGCAGCTGCATGTTCAACGCTTGCGAGAACGGGAAACCGCTCAAGAGCCAGAGCGTTGCTGAGATGAATAAGTGCAAGGCGAAGGAGATTGTGAATGAGAGCCATGATGGGTGGTTGAGCGCTTTGCCGGGAGCGATGGCTTAGGTCGTTTGAGTATGGTAGGTGGTGATAGCTTGGTGCGGTTGTTTGGTGGTGATGGTAGGGTGCGTTAAATTGAATTCCCTCGTTGTATGTAAGCGTTTAGGGGCCTCCTCTCTGTCATTTTTCGTGATATGAGGCAGGGGTTTCTCCAAGATAGGGTGAAAGGTGTCACTTTAGCCGGCCTGGGGCTTGAAGTCGATCCAGCAGTGGTGCTCCTGAATAAGCTGTCAGTGTGCGCCGTAATCATGAATCGTCTCACTCACCTCCATCTTCTCAAACGTCGCATCCCCAAAAACTTCATATCGACTCGTAATTCCCGGGCTAATACCCTTATGTCTCTGTTGCAACTCAGTTGTGTACGTCCTGTACACAGCAGCCATGAGAGTCGTCATCTCCGCCATGGCAAGGTGCAAACCGATGCACATGCGCCCTCCACTGGAGAAGGCCCAGAACCAGCGCTTCATCTCGGCAAGGTCGCCACATTCTCCCAACCAGCGTTCTGGTTTGAACGTAAGGGGGTCGGGGAAGACGTTAGGGTTTCGATGGAGGGTGTACGGAGACATGCCGACGATGGTGCCGGCAGGGATGAGATAGCCGTCGATCTGGTAGTCGGTGGGCAGGGAGCGAGGTTCGAGAGCGCCCATATAGCGAACATCAAAGTGTCGCTCGTTGTATCAATGTCTGCGAGAAAATCATCAGCCGCTTCTGAAGCAATGTCGAGGCCATCCAAGCTCGGCCGTTTGCCCGTCTGGCTATGTCGCCAAAGCTTCCGCATGATCGAGAAATCCTTTCCGTCAATTTCCCCAGCTTGTGTAGCGGCCTCGAAGCCTTTCCACGCGTTTAGCGCATGGCTTCGGATCCCCGTATACATTGCCGGTCTCTTCATCGGCAACAGCCCAAGTACTTCAACAACTCTCCGTGACTCCCGTCTTGCTATAAAGCCACTTCGTATAACACTTCAAATACACGGCAAGCCAACTCAACCTCTTCCTCGTCGGCTCGACAATATCATCCAGCAGTCTCCGATGCTTTTCATTCCCCCTCAACGCATCAGTCCTGCCATACTGCTTACCGTACAAGAATCCCGTGATACTGTCCAGACTAAACCAATGCAGACTCAGGAAGATCTCCTGCGCCAGATCCTTCTCGCGCTCCAACAACGTCAAGAAGCTCTTCACGTTCCTCTCGATCAGCGGCTTCGCGATGGCTTGAGGAGAGGTAATAACACTCTTAGAATACGCGTGCGCGAGGATCTTCTTGCTCTCTGCGTGCTCCTTTGTCCCGGCGAAGGTGAACAGGTTCTGCCGCCCATAGACATCGAACATGCGGTAGAAGTCTGTGCGCTGGAAGCCGGAGCCAGCGCCGTAGATGGTGCGGAGGGCGGAGAGGGAGGAGAAGGAGACTTCGTTGGGGCTGATACGTACGTCGGGGCTGTGGGTGCGGTGGAACTCGTGGACTTTGCGGGTTGCGTTGCCGTTATAGGCGCAGAGGGCGAAACGCCATTTTGTGGCGGCGAAGGATAAGGGACTGGGGATATGGCGGAGGGGGGAGGAGAGAAATGGGAGGTAGATTAGGGAGTAGAGGGTGTAGAGGATGAGGAAGGCGGCGGCCAGGGGGATTTTCCAGTCTGAGAGGTGCTCGGCCACTACAAATTAATTAGTCAATGGGTTACTTTGTCCCTGATTAAATGGACTGCGCTGCTACGTACACGTTTGAACAATACTCCCGCCCATCTCGAATAGCTGGCTTCTCAAAGTTTTAATTCACAAGCCCGTGGTCCTGTCACCATGCTTAATTGGTCATGTACTAGTTTGTAGGCTTTAACGCGCTATAGCTACTATAGAGGGACTAAATATAACACGTAAAGGTGTATAATACGTACTATAAATACTACTTAATCTAAAATAGTAATTATATATAATTATTATATTGTGTGGTTAAGGTTAAGTTAGATTGCTGTAAAGGCGATAAAAGGTTGGTGGGGTGACCGCTCGCTTGTACTAACCACTCGCTTATCAAGTACGTTATTACTTTGTCTCTTTAGGTTAAAGTTAATCGTATAACACTATACTTTTAGCTATTTAGGCATAACGTACCTCACGGGCAAGCTAGACACACAGGCGAGCTAGACACACAGACGAGCTAGACACTCTGCCGAGACCCTACTAAAAGTACTGTCACCTACAGTACAACGCGATATCTCAACTACTTTATTAATTATTACTTTTTAAAAAAGCTAATATGTAGCTTGCACTTTAGGCTTTTAAATAAAATATAACTTTAACTTTATAATACGCTATATTTATCTATAACGTTTTTTAAAATATATTAAGCACGTAATATACTAAAATTACTTTTTAACATAACTATACGCCTAACTTAATATAATTACTAAAAATAAAAAAGTAAGTAATTATTTAGTATATATTTAATTTAAATGCGGAAGGATTTCTGTCCTAGCTTAGTATTATAAAAAATATAGGTAATATTTTACTAGCTAAGCGTTACTATGACCTTATTAGTTAAAACTAGGTTATAATTTTTATAAAGCGCTAGTTAGAGCTCTAAGTTAAATTTAATTAAAAGTATAACTATAAAAGAGTCCTCTATAAGAATTCTAAGATTATACAAGGCTAGTCCTAGCTTGTATAGAATGCTAAAGCCAAGTATAGTATTCTAAATAAAGATACCTATAACTTTAATAAGACTAGCTTTATAATAGGTATAATATTAACTAAAGTAATTATTATAGGCTTTAAGTGTTAAGGTAAGTGTATCGGTGCAGGTCACTTAAAGGATTAATATTAGCGTATCTCTTAGCAGAGGCATATAAGAGTGCGTGTATAAGAAAGTGTGTGCGTACCACAGCAGGAGGCGAACTGGGTTGATTCCTATCTGATAGAAGTCAGAGTGGCTATATACATGAAGTGGAGTATCCAGAAGATTCTGGATCTGCAAGGTCACATGACTGTGTGACGACATAGTAGAATATTCTAGAGTTGTGATGTTGGCTAACAGAAAGTAGCCTTAAATAAATTAAGTGCCTATAGGCCTAGTACGAAAGGATACGGAAAAGGTACTAAACTATAAAGGCCCTAAGCTCCTCTAAATACACCTCTTCCTAGATAGCTAGCTAGCACATATCTGCCATAGGTTGACCGTTGGTCTGATAGATCCTAAATAGGTCTGAATCGGATCCGTAGTTCCCTATCGGTCTGATAGATCCGAAATTGGTCCGATACGGATGAGTGTCGGTTTTCGGATGATCTCGAATCCTGTCTTGACTGGCCAAGGGTTCTCGTGTCGACGAGCGATTGTTCCTGTTACAGTAAGCTAAAAAGCGTATAATAAAGTAATTGAAAGTAAATAATAGCTATTTATAATATTTACGTAATAGGGTGGGTAATCTTACCTGTACTTATTTTCTAAGGTAAGCACTACCATTCTGTCTAGTATAAGGAGAAGGATCTACCTTATAATTAGGTTATTATAGTCGTTAAAAATAGTTAAATAATAAATAAGCTTAATTTATAGCAGCTAAAGTACTTTAACTTGTATATAAAAAATATACTATTAGTAATTATTAGTTACTTATTATTAATAGTTAAGAGAGCTATAACTTACTTAACTTTTAATAATATTTTAAAAATAAAAAAAATTATTACTTTTTATATACTTTTATATTTATCGCACTTTCTATAGCTACTAGATAGAAGGTGTTTTTTACTATTAAAGAAGGCATGTAGGGGCTAAGCTAAAAATCTAATATATAATTATATTATATATATTACTAAAATTAAGTTCTTACCTTACTTTATTGCTGCGTTTAAAGCTATAATAACTTAAAGTAATATTATTAAAGCTTAGTATCTATCTACGTACGCCTTTACCTTATACTATACGTAATAGTATATAGTAATTAAAAATATTTAAAAATATTTTAGAATTAGGGTTATAATTAATACTAGTAAAGGAGAGGATTTAAAGGCACCTAAATAGTTCCTTTTTAATCCTAATTAAAATTTTTAAAAAGATAGTAAGAAGCGTAATAATAATAGTATATAAGAGAGTATTAGCGTAAAAGTAAATTACTAAGTTTTAAGCTACTAATAAGGTCGCTACGTAATAAAAATTATATAAAAAAAAGTAACTATAGTAATAAAAAGTTCTTATGGCTACTAATAGCTAATAACTAATTATTTTAAAGAACTTTAGTGCGCGTAGTAATAAAAAGAAAGTAAAAAATAGGGTATACGCTAATAGAAGTAAATTAACTTAATAGGGCTATAAATATTATAATAAAACTAAGTATAACTTGCGTACTTATAAATAAACTATAAAAGTAAATTTTAAGTAAATTAGCTTTTTATAATTCTTTATAATTATTAATGCGCGTTCTATACTATCGCGTATAGTATAGATTTTGGTGGAGTCTTGGCAGAGTGTCTAGCTCGCCCGTGAGGTACGTTATAAGTATTCTTTTCCTAGTCTTAGCGATTCAATATTGTTAATCGCAGCTTGAATCGGGTCTATATTAGTAGAGTTATAACGTGTCGAAGTTAAGGTGACTTTTGGTGGGGTGCATCGGCTGACGACGCGCATCGTGCTGCCTAGGCACGGTACTGAGCTGGCCAGGTTACTGATCCGACACGTTACTTCGGACTGCGGGCGGGGGTCGGCAAGGAGTTGCGACATTCATTCACATCCATCGAACAACCGTGCAGCTCGACTTCAACCTGCAACTTGTATCTCCAAATGTCATCCTTAATGGATGGTGATCACGGGTTCGTTCACTGAATATTGTCATACTCGCTCTCCGGTTCCAGGACAATTTAACTCCCGATGGTCATCTCCACACTCACGCATCATGCCCGCTCGTCCCGTCGTCGAATACTACTTTTCGTTCATCTCGTCGTGGTCCTATATTGGCAGTCGTCGCATCCGGGACCTCGCGCAAAAGCACAATGCGCAGATTATCTACAAACCGGTTGACCTGATGCGGGTTTTTGCCGCCTCGGGGGGCCTTCCTGTGAAAGATCGTACCGCTCAGCGACAAGCCTATCGCCTCCTAGAGATAGATAGATGGGGAAGAAAGAACAGCATACCCATTGTTATGCATACGAAATATTATCCGGCTGATCCGTCGCTCGCTCATCGGGTACTGTTAGCGGCCATCGACGAGTTGGGGCACGACAGCAAGTCCATCCACGATTATGTGCTACGCAGCCAGGACACCGTGTGGGCTGATGAGGCGAACATCGAGGACTCCGATGTTGTGTCGCGGAACGCAGATGCGTCGGGCTTGGATGGACCTCGTTTGCTGGATAGGGCGAATCAAGAGAAGGGACTATCTGAGCGAGAGCAACTCTTGACCTGCGAGATGATTGAGCAGCAGCATTTCGGCGCGCCGACCTACGTTTACCGAGGGGAGCCATTTTGGGGACAGGATAGATTGGACCTCGTAGATGAAGTCATCCAGAGCGGCAGGGAGCCCATAGCATATCCTCCGGTATAAGACCTTTCGTAATTTAAGCTCTATTTAAGAAGTTAAATTATCTCTAAGAAAATCTTTTACTTTAAAATAAAAAAGATAAATAAACTTATTTATTTTTACTTTAAGTAAAAAATATTAATACTAAAGTTAATCTAAACGTAATATTTTATACCTAAATAGTTTTAAATTTTAATTTTAAAGTCCTAAATTTTACTTCTTTTACACTTTTTTGTAAAAACTATAATATAATAACTTACTTTATAAGCGAGTGTATTACACAAGCGAGCGTATTACTCTGCCAAGACCCTACTAAAATCTATACTTTACACGATAGTATAGAACACGCATAAATAGTTATAAGAAATTGTAATAGGCTAATTTACTTAAAATTTACTTTTATAAACCATTTATAAGTTATTTTATTATACCTAGCCTTATTATAGCGTTCATAGTACTAATAAATTAATCTATCTTTATTAGCGCGCACCTTTTTCTTTACCTTCTTCTTATTACTATACGTCCTAAAGTCCTTTAGAGTCTTTACCTACTAGTTATTAGTAGCTATAAAGACTTCTTCTTATACTTTATCTTATATAATTTTTGTCGCGTAGTAGATTTATTAGTAGATTAAAGCTTACTAATTTACTTTTACGCTAATATTAGCTTTTACGCTACTATTATTATACTTTTTATTTTATTTTTAAAAGGCTTAATTAAGATTATTAAGAAACTATTTTAGTACCTTTAAATCCTCTCATTTACTAGCGTTAATTATAACTTTAATTCTAAAATATTATTAGGCGTCTATACCTACTACGTAATATTATATAGTATACGGTAAAGGCGTACGTAAATAAATATTAAATTTTAATATTATTACGTTTAGGTTACGGAGGATAAGGCTAGCACATTTAAAGTTTTTTTTAAATATTACTTTAAGTTATTCTAGTCTTAAATATAGTAATACAATAAGATAAGAACTTAGTTTTAGTAATATATATAATATTTTTACGCGTTAGATCCTTAGCTTAGCCCCTATACGTCTTTTTTAATAGCAAGAAACACTTTATATCTGGTATTTATAAGAGGTACAATAAATATAGAGGCAATGTAAAGAGTAAAGTTCTTATTACCTTTATAATATTATTAAAATTTAAGCAAGTTATAGCTCTTATAGCTACTAATATTACGCTTTTTTTTATATACGCGTTAAAGTGCTTTAGCTACTGTAAACTAAGCTTATTAATTATTTAGATATTTTTAAAGACTGCGAAAATCTAGTCCCGAGGTATATTCTTCTCTTAGTACTAGGCAGAGAGGTGGTACTTGCCCTAGAAGATAGTAAAGAATGGAATTATCTAGCCTATCGTATTAATGCCCTAAATAACTAAAGTCTATTTTTAATTACCTTACTATACGCTTTTTAGCCTACCTTAGCGCTTTAAACTTATAATAACTACTCTTATTAATATTATACTTAGTTTTCGTATTCTCTATAAGCTAGAACTAGTCTTATATAACTTTACGATCCTTATAGATGGCTCTTTTATAATTATACTTTTAATTAAACTTAACTTAAAGCTTTAACTAGCGTGTTGGCTTCAAACCTGCGCAACACTGCTACGGCTTTCACCGCCATACAGTTTGCCTGCGGTTTATTACGCAGTTTGCCTATAGTTTATTGCGCTAGTCCTAATTAGGCTAGTAAGGGACAAACCACGCTCGATAAATACTTCTCACAACAGCCTACCATAATAGATCTATAATTAAGAATCAAATTAATACCACATCATTGCAACGAAGTCTTGATCCAATAGCCTATTGCCATATTAACACTAATTAGTGGTTGCTACACCACAGATTGGCAAGATATACTGTGTACAGGGAATCTCAGCGCACGTTTCAGGCTAAGTATTCTGGCGATAGAAGCGGTTAGCGCATGCCTCCTCCCCTACCAAGGCCTAGGATACAGCATCGCTAGTGCGAAGTACAGGTACGACAAGCTCACTGCTATCCTGTATCAGGATCAGCGGCGCCTCGTATTTGAAGGATCTCTCCACCTGGATTATCCCTACCAAGGCTTAGTTCGGAAGGAGATTTGCGTCAACCACGCTAACTCTTGTTAAATTACACTAATTACAGGCCTATATCTAAAACGCTATTATAAAATACACCTAAACAAAGGATTACTCGTGGTACCTAGACAAGACAATTTACAAGGACTAGTACGCTAACTAAGATTTTAATATCGCTAACGCTACCGTCAATATAGACAAACTTAACACTATAGTTATTAACTAGATAATACAGGTGGAAGAAGATAACATATTCAACCTGTTTTTACTACTTAAGTTTAAGGAGTATTTTAAGAATTTTACCTATAATCTCTTTAACAGCATTAATAAGCGCATTTAAAAAGCACTTAAAGAGCTCTTTCGCTAGCAAGGCATCTATATTAAGCAAAATAATAGTAATAATCTCCTTAACTAATTCGCAGAACTCCTCACATTGACCGTTGTCTTAAAGTAGCCCGCTAAGCATCTTAAGCTTATAAGGCTCTGCAAAGGCTTCAAGTGCCACCAGATCGTAGATAATAAAGAATAACAGTAGCAGCAGTAAGCTCCGCTAGGTGGAGGATTATTATTATTATTATAACCTAGATTTACGCCTGTACATAACAACTCTTATTTGCTCACTAACCTCGCCAAGTTATACACGCCAGAGTAGAAGTATTTAGGTAATAAATACGACATCCTTAAGATAAAGATTAAGGTGTTTAATAACCTTTACACTAAGGTTGGGATTAATAAAAATAAGTAGTATAAAATAGCACTCTCTATTATGCTTACTAGCTAAGCGCTTTAGTATTACTACAATTACATTACTCCCTAGGCGCTTACGCTTACTTATAATATAATGCTTAATAAGCTACGCACGTACTTTAACACTATATAAGCTTACTAAATATACCTCTAGGAGTGGCATAGCACTACGCTTAAGAGCGTCATAACTACTAACCCTAAAAAAGACCCTATAGAGTGTCTTAAAATAGTTATTAGTAAGATAAACATGCTCTATTAGGCACTATTATAAGACTAGGGTAAGAGCTATAATTAGTATTTACTTGCGCAACAGCTCCTTAGCGCATGTTATAGCATTAAAGTAACTACTATGGCTTGCTTAAAGCTAGCAACTATATTTAAAGGTGTCGCTGCAGATCTCCGCAACGCAGTTAGCATGTGGTTAAGCTGTTATCCTAATAGCCAGTTTCTATCACGAGATGCAGATAAGCAGTATTACACTAACCACCGCTACATCCGCAATGATTAACAAGCAACAGGATTATTAGATAATAACTACTATAGCCGCCGCTATTAAGGTCAAGGCAGATCGCGCGGCAATTAATTTAATAATAATAACTATTAGTTAAACTACTTAGGCAATCGCTGTAAAAAGACATGTTTTATCTATAAGTAGCCTAAGTGCTAATTAACTTAACACTTAAAGAAGGAGCGCATAGAGCATCGCCAACGCTATAACTAATACGCTTAAGATAATCCTAATGCCCCAAGCTATAAAGTATTTCTCGCTAGGTATAAAGGCATAGAGCTTAAAGACAGCGACGGTAGCGACAATAATGCTAGTAATAATAATATTAAAGTATATTTTACTAACTAAGTCTACTTAACTGCATCCTGCGGCAAGGTTATCGGCGATGCTATTATATCTAGCCTTAATAACGCTACCGCACTTTATATAATTACAGGCAATAATCCTTATATCTCTAGTAAAGTAAATAAAGATGCTTAACTCTTCTTATTTAATTCACGCTACGGCGCAGATATCTTTTAAGGTATCATGCCTAACACTAGTGTAGCTAGTGTCTTAACTGCTAGTAAGACATAAGTAAAGGCGCTGTAGCTTATCTAACTATCTATAGTTATTAATAAGTCCATCGCAAGACGTTATTAAATCTAATTTAGAGATAATCTAAAGTGTTTCTCCCTTAGCAACGTTAATGTTAGCACGCTATTTAGTACAATCACCTTTATAGTAATGCTAACTAACACACCATTTCTGCTCTGCTTGAATGATATAGATCATCATAGTATCTTCTTTAATAACATCAACAATATGCTCGTTTAAGGTGGCAAAGAATTCCTAATTGGCCGTAAATAAGAACATCTATGGCTCCTGCTTAATAAACAAAAGACTATTATCCACTACTTAACCAAGACTAAGCTACGCTAGCTTCACCGACGCTTTAGCCATCCTACTACTAGACAACTACACAAGATCCTTAGCAAAGCAGGCCATAAAGACATTAACAAGGACATTATTAATCGCATTAATAAGTACTATTACCAGTGTTAAATCTACAGCAAAGCACCTGGCCGTTTCCGCTTTACTATTCGCAATAATATGGACTTTAACTTATGCGTTATTATTGATGTGATGTACATTAATTAGAAACCAGTACTCCACGTAGTTAATAAAGCTACAGCTTTTTAAGCTGCTTAATTTATGCTAAATATCTAGGCAAACACTACTTAGGATCTCCTTTACGCTATGTGGATCAACATATACGTTAGTCCTCCTAACGTCATTAAGACAAATGCTGGCAAGAACTTTATTACTAATAAGTTTATTAATAACGCCACGTTACTTATAATTAAGGTTAAGGAAGTCCCGGTGGAGGCACATTATTTAATTAGCAAGGTTAAGCGCTATTATACTCTTATCCACCGTGCTTATAGGGTGATCTCTGCAGACGTTGGACGCATAACCGCTCCCGAACATATCTTGCAGATAGCTGTCAAGGCTATTAATAACACCGCAGGTCCTAACAAACTTGTCCTAACTCTTCTTATCTTTAGAGCATATCCTCGCCTGTTAAAGAAATTACTACTATCGCTATCTATTACCGCCCGCGGCGCTATAGTGCGTAAAGCAATAGCTAAAGTGCGCAAGATTAAGGTAAAGCGCTAAGTTAATAAGGCTCTTATAACTCGCAATAGTCCTAACGTAACTAATGTCTTACTATTACCTATCTTAAGTAGCGTTAAGGTCTAGCGGGAAAACTATAAATAGTCTAGCCCGCATTAGATAATCGCCCTCTACGTTAATAAGTAATCCGTAGTTGTCGAAATTAATAATAAATAAGTCACCTTCTATATCACCGCAGTGCGCCCATATTATATAAACAATACGACTATTATTACCCCTCCTATAGAGGACGAGGACAATAGTAGCTCTAACGATAATTTCACTCTTATTATAAAGGAGCCCGCGCCCAAGCGTAAGCGCGGTAGGCCAAAAGGCTTAAGAAATAAGCTAAAACCTAATAAAGTTATAACTACTATAGTTAACCTTAATCAACGTAAGCGTAATAATCTTGTCCTAGCTAAGAAGCTACGAGTAGTTGGCAAGATTATAACACTAAAGTAACTATTTAAAGCATCTATAAAGGCAGAGATTAACGCCCTTATAATATAAAGTATTTTTTGCTTTAAGAAGTATAGTCCTTACTATTATAATAAGGTCCGCATCTTTAAGTTACGCATTATTAATAAAGTTAAGGGCAAGACTACTAATCGCCCGTATAAGAAGTCCTGTCTTATTATTTAAGGATACGCTAATAATAATAAGAAGCTTATCCTAACATAGTCTCCTACTATCTAGCGTGCAAGCCAGCGTGTGATTATCGCTCTAGCACTATTACTGTTAAAGCTAGGCATGTACCTCTGGCTCCGTGACATCACTCAGGCCTATACGCAATCGGATAATCCACTCTAGCGTACTATTATAGCTAACATACTAGCCCAGCTCAAGGAAAGTTATCTAACAAACATAGTTATAGTTATTATTAAGCCGCTGTACGGCATTGCTAAAGCAGGTGCCTATTGGTAGTTAACGTACAATAAACACTACACCAAGACTCTCTATATAGTAATATCTACTTATAATCTATGCCTACTTATTAGTAAGGCCAGCAGCAAGTGCTTCGGCATTATTAGTATATAAACTAATAACACGCTTAGTCTGTCTAACAAAGCTTTTATAGACCTTAAGGACTAAGAGCTACGTTTTAAGGCTAAGCCTAAGTAGTTTCTCTTACTAAACGCGCAAATTAACTTTAACAGCTATATTATTAAGCTTAATAATAATAATCGCGCTATTACTCTGCGCTAGAAGAAGCAAGGCAAGAAGCTAGAAATAGCTAATAATAAGTAATTATACATCTAATAGCGCGCTTAAGGTGCTTATATTACGATAATTTATTAACCTAAGGCGAGCTTTGACCTCGCCGCCGCAGCCCAAGCAAGTGAGCCTATAAAAGAAGAAATTGCTAGATTAAATAAGCGCATTATTTAGTAAAAGGAGAATATTACTCGCGGCCTTAACTTTATCCCACTAGACTTAAGCAACTTAAAGCTGTACGCCTTTATTAACGCATTATTTACTAATAATAAAGACATATTATTATAAATAGGCTTTGTAATTACGCTTAGTAATAAGACTAAAGATAGCGATTATAACTTTAAGTTTACTAGTAATATTATTTACTAGTTATCTATTAAGTGTAAGCGCGTCACTCGCAGCGTCCTTGTATTTAAAATCTACGCGATAGCCTATAAAGTTAATATTATAATTATAATTAGCGGTATAATTAATATAATTATATAGCGACTTAACCTCCCTAATAACTCTATCGTCGTGTGCACTAACTTACGCTCCTTATATAATTACCTTATTAAGCTTAGCACCACTAAGGAGAAGCGCCTTATAATCGATATTATAGCTCTACGTAAGGCCTATAAGCGCAATAATCTCATAGACATCTACTAGATTAATAGACGTAACAATCTAGTAGACTTAATAACTAAAGCTGGCTTTAACTTAGCTATAGAGCATCTTATTAATTATAACTAGCTTGAGCTTCGCGTGCAAGGCTAGGTTAATCGTGTTAAAATTAACACCCTAGAGTACGATTACGACAGCAAGAAGTAGTAAGTCTATAAAAGGAGCAGCGAGATAGGCACTAAGAGGACGCGCACTAGCGCTAGTCTGGTTAGAAAACTAGTAACTGTTACAGATTGTGTTTTATTGCAGATTTGAGCGTTCTGGGCTGAACTGGCCACATGTAGCATAAAAGAAAAGATAGCCAGTGTTAGCTTTAAACCTGCGCAACACTGCTATGGCTTTTACTACTATGTAGTTTGCCTGCAGTTTATTACGTAGTTTGCCTATAGTTTATTGCGCTAGTCCTGATTAGGCTAGCAAGGGACAAACCACGCTTAATAAATACTTCTCACAACAGCCCACCACAATAGATCTGCAATTAAGAATCAAATCAATACCACATCGTTGCAACGAAGTCTTGATCCAACAGCCTATTGCCATATCAACATAGCGCTTAATATAATTTATAGCTTAATTTTAAGTAATAAGCTTATAGACCTACTTAGCTAATAAAAAATTAGATATATATTTTATAGTAATAAGCTAAGGTAGAAATCTTTACGCGTTTAAGTTAAGAATATAGTAAATAATCCCTTACTCCTTTATTAGAAGGAGATTTATAAAGTTAAAAGTATAATTATATTAAAATGTAATTCTAGCGTGCTATTTACCTAATAAGCTTTAATTAATATTATACATAACTATAGCGCGTTACTAATTTAGTATTATATTGTATTTAATAGCCTAAAGCGTAAGCTATATATAAGCCATTTTTAATTATAATAATTTATTAAATAGTTAAGATATCGCGTTATACTAGTATTAATAATATATTTTAGTAAGGTTTTAGTAAAGTAATACACTTGCTTGTGTAATATACACGCGTATAAAGTACTTTAATAGTTTTTAATTATAGAGCTATGGACAGAGCTTTTTTATAGTACTTTTGTTGCAAAAGGCACCTTGCTAGAGCTTTCTGCGCTGGCTAGGGTTGAGCCAAGCAGCTAAGCAGCCAAGCACGCGATCCCCTAAACTTATAAATAGCTAGTTATTATAGAGCTTCCTCTTCTTAATAAACTTTATTTTTAAACTTTTTAATTATTATAACTATGCGCTATAGTTATAAGTCTAGTACTTTTATAATACTTTATAATATACTTACTTTATACTAGCTAATAATTATAGTAATAAACTATTTTTTACTTTTTATTATGCTTATGCTTACGTCTCGACGCTTATAACTTATAATAAAGCTAAACTATATAATAACTACTATAAAGCTTTTAGTAAGTAACTAACTTATAAATTATAACTTATTCCTATCTTAGTATGCGTAGCTTAAGTACCACGCGAAGGCTTAAGGGATATAAAGTTATATTAACCTTAAGGCTCTTAAGTAGATAAATATACACGACTAGGCTCTAGAGCTACTAGATATAAATACTAAAAGTAAGCCTTATATATAATAGCGTAAGTACTATAAGCTAGAGTCTACTATTTATAATTAGCTTATAATAAAGCTTTAGGCACTTTAAAACTAAGTTAATATTATAATTAATTTATAAAAGCTAAAGCTTATAATATTATAATTAAGTAAGTAGTAGACGCTGTAAGCGCTAATTAAAGAACTTAAAAATAATTTCTATCTAAGCGATAATAATTAGAAGGAGCAGGTACAACATATATATACAGAGGTTACCCTACGCCCACAGAGCAGCAGAACAACAGACATAACTAAATAGCTATCTGAATAGAACCGCGCACACGCTAACGCTATACTTCTAGATCTCTTAAAGATAAAGGGTACGCTGCCAATAAAGGATTTCCTACGCTTAGCACTATAATATAACTATAAGTAGGCTTAGAGAGAGCTTAATAACCTATCGCGACTAGGCGCAGTAGCAACTCTATTTTTAAAAGGATACGCTCGCTGGCTCGCGCAGCTTGACTAAACAACTAAGCACGTAAGTATATACGCTACGCTTAGAGGGCGCACTCCTAATACAAGCTATAAGTGCTTATATAGAGTAAATAGCTAGCATTAATAAAAGCTTATAAAGTGTAACCGCCTTTAGTACGCGCTTTAAAGAAAAGTATTTTATAAGTTTTATAATAAGCTTATAAGTAAGGAGATTAGTAAAATTAAAAGCTAGATTTAAAAAAAATTAGTAAAAAGTATTATTAACTAAGCTTAAATATAAGGGATAGGTAGTAGACCCTCTTCTACTCTTTTTAGGGAATATTAAAGTATAGATTATAATAAGCTTATAAGTAAGTAAGCCTTTACTAGCTAAGCGCTATAATTTTATAGCTACTTATTTTTTTTATTTATCTACGCAGGTACTTGCACGGGTTACGTTATAAGTAAATAGTTACCTTTAAATATTTATTAAAGCTCTATAGTAGGAGTACGCTACTCCTTTTCTACCTTTTTCTTAGAACTATATATAAACTAGCTACTTAGACTAATTACCTAGCAAGCTAAAGATCTAAGCTAGATACCTTTTAAGCTCTACGCGTAAGTTTACTACCTTTTATATTTTAAGTTACTATTTAGCTTATTTTACTACGCTTTATAAGCTAGGGAGTGTATTATAAAAGGCACCTTATTAAAGCTTTTTATACTAATTAAGATTAAGCTAAGTAGCTAAGTAGCTACGCACGCGATCCCTTAAACTTATAAATAGCTAGTTATTATAAAGCTTCCTCTCCTTAATAGACTATGTTTTCGAGCTCCCTAATCGTTGTGACTATGCGCCATAACTTTTATTAAGAAAGCATATTTTAATAATAACGTATTCCACATGCGAGCTGTGCACCCGGGCGAGCTACGTACTTTTTATTAGTAATACCAACTTATACTTCTTAATTATTACTATTACTATTAATACTACCTAAAAATAACCTACTAAAAATAATATATAATTTAAAAAATAACTTATTAGCTTTTTAGCAGGTTCGCACATTATACCTTAGCTTATTATACTTACTATAAAACCTTCAGCGCTACGTACTACTTTTTTACTATCCTCCTTACTTTCTTATAAGCGCTACCTCTTTACAAGACGCTTTTTTATAGCTACTAGCTATAGTCCTTCTATAGTAAGTAGTGTTCCTCTAGCCTATGTACATGTCCTTTTACGTAATTTCCGCTTTATGTAAGCTATATTTACCTCCTTAAGCTCCATAATTTTGGCTTTTATTAGCTTAAATTTATACGCTATCTGATAGGCGACTTTTATAAATAATAATAATTTTTTTACTAGTATTAAGGAGCTTTAAATAGTAGTTAAAACCCTTTTTAATACTAAGGTAGATTACTCCCTAATTTTATGCGTATTATTAGGTGTTTATAATTATTAAAGAATAAGTTTAACGAAGAGAGCTGGTAAGATCTTTATTTATATATTTAATTAATCTAATACTAACTATAGGTTAAAAGGCACTAAGCTAGCGCTATAAAAAAACTTAATTTATTTTTTATTAATTAATACGTTAAACGCGTTAATAAACGCGAGTATGAATTTAGTTTTAGTAATGTAATTAATATAATTTTATATTAATTACTTAACTTAGCGCAAGTACGCGTTTTTAGAAAAAAATAGCTTATATTTAGTAACTATAAGATATATAACAATTGTGACGATATATAAAGTTAGATAATTTTAATATTTGTATAATACTATTTAAAAGTAATAGAGCTATAGCTTTTAAAGCTATTTATAGTAAGTAGCCTATATATAGCTTTTATATAGCCCTTTATACACGCTCTAAAGTACTTAATTTACGTAACTTTAAGCTTATTTATTATTTAGCTATTCTTAGAGAATATAATTCTTTATTAAGAAAGTAAGTTATCTTCAGTATACTAGCTAGCAAGGTGTGTCTTTACCTAAAAGATAATAAAGAGTTAAACTGTTTATTACTTTTTTATACTCATTTTAGCCTCTTATACCTTTTAACTAATTAAAATTTTATATATTTTTGTTAAATATGTCGTACTTTGCCTGTATATTTTATATATGTTAAAACTATTTTAATATAATAGTAAGATTTTTATATAGTATTCTTAAGTAGTTTAGCTAATAATTATATCTTATCATAAGCTTAGGTGTATGCTTTATAATACTTAGTAATTAGTTTTTACTAACTTAGCATTAACTACGCATAGCTAGTAGAGTATCTACTATATTTTAAACTTATATTAAAAATTATATGGTATTTTTACTTAGTGATGTTTAAAATATATTAAATAATTATCTCCTTTTTAATTTTATAAGTTTTATTAAGTTTAGTTATATTTTAGCGTATAGGAAGATACTAGCGCGTGTATTACGTAGCGTAAATTTAAGTATATTATACGTAGTAGTAGCGCGTTAAACTAACTAAATTTAGTTATTAAAAATAAATTATAAAGTAAGCTATATATTTACTTCTTACAAAGTAGATTAACTATTATTTTATTAAGCTATTATACGTTAATTATAAGTTAGTATAGGCTTAATAAAAGCGCGTAGCTCGCCCGGGTGCACAGCTCGCATGTAGAATACGTTATATTATTATAGAGATATCGAGCGTTAAACTTCTTAACTCTTCTTAATTTTCCTAGCAAAAGGGTGCGCATTGACCCTTAGTGCGCATTGACCCCTGAGTTACGGTAGTCCGTGCACCTGAGTAGTACCTTCCACGTACGAGGAGATCGTTTTTATTGAGTCATATGCCAAGGTTTTTCGATCTGACAGCCCAACTTTTAAACCCCTTTAAAATAATTATTAAAAAGATTGAATATATAAGAAAATAGCCCTATACCTCCCCTTTTAGGTCCTACATTTTTATAAATTAAAATTTGATATTACGGCTGTAATGCAGCACTGTTAGATTGAAAAAACATTGGTATAGTTCTCAATAAAAACGAGCTCATCGTATACCACCTCTGACGTCAGTCATGTGGCTACAGTTTCCCTGTGAAACAAAACGTGCATTCAGCATTCTGACCTGGCGTGACCACTAATGACGAGGATCGGTATTATGCAATCTTCACACGGCAGATCTGGTGCTGTGCTTGTCCTCAACGGTGCCAAGGACACCGAAGACCAATGCACTCATCCTTCGCGGGCAGCCGGATCCGCCTTACCTGAGGCATTGGCGAGCGCTTAGGTCAGGTGATGTGAGCGACTCGCATCCCTGTTCATGCCAGCATTTGACTGGGCTCCCCACAGGTACAGTACGCCAATGTCCGCGCGTGGGTGTACGTTGCTGCGGCTACCATGCATCGGCCCCGCGGAACTGTCTTGCTGGCCGTTCGACGGCGATACCTTTGTGGCGAGGAGCCAACGTGCTTGTGTTCATGATGAAAGAGCCCGTGTTCGTGTCGAAAGTGCCTTTATTGAAAGGGTCCATGTTCATGTCGAAAGCGCCTTTGTCGAAAGCGCCTGCGTTCATATCCAGAGGACCCATGTACGTTTGGAATTCCTCCTTGCCCATGTCGAAAGCGCTCGAGGCCATGCCACCAGAAGAGCCCAGAAACATTGTGGCTTCAGCGGCTGGATTCCCGGCTGGATTCCTAGGTACGTCCATCCGGGAATGTGGGAAAGGCTCCGGTGTCGTGTGCAGTGCTGGGGCCCTGACATCGTCGACGGAAGTAGCCGGAGTATAGCTAGGAGCACTATGCGTTGGTAGGGCGGCTGTACCGTCAAAAGGTGGCCAGCTCAAACCGGCTCTTTATAAAGTCACTCTCTATGTCAGACCTGGGCGAAGCGAACTCTTCGGAAAGCGATCCCTCCTGCAGCACGCTCTCCACTTCTGTCTGCAGCCCTGACTTGCTTCTCTTCATTTCCTGCATCCTCGTCCTCATCATTTGTGTGCTGTCGTTGGTGAAAGTGAGAAAGAGGGAGTTAGCTTATGAGAGAACGCATTTGTTTACAGTGCGAGTTGCTTCTTTAGCGCGCCTTCCGCTTTCACCACACAACACTAGCCGTCTCAAAGGTTTTCACGATGCTTATACCTACTCTCGTCACGTCAATCATTACAAAGAAATTCGTCCCGCCGCCACCATGGCCAAGAAGAAGTCGAACAAGAACTCCAACGGCCGCGCTGAAGTCTCCGTCCAACTCAGGTCCAGCTTCTTGTACCCGGAGTTGCATGAGGATGTGCTGGAGGCCGTCTTTTCATTCATCGGCACCATCACTTTCCATCTTACGCCTACTTCCCACGACGCTGTCAACGTGTATAGGACGAACGTGATGGGAAAATTCACTTGCACCGACAACAACTGTCAGGCTAAAGGTTGGGGCAGCAAGAAAGTCTCGGTCGTTATCAGCAAGTACTACGGAAACGAGTACAACGCTGTCGTATACGGTCAGCGATGCAAGGAGTGCAATCATCTCGGCGACTTGCACCTCGATAAAGATTCGTACATCGAGCGTGTTGCATATCGACTAAAGAAGTGGGATGGTGTTAAGATGGGCAAAACATACCACACGAGGAAGCAGGGACTGCCGCATAAGCGTGACCTGTGTGAAGGATGCAAGCGTGGCTTGTGTTCCGAGGAAGGTGATTAGTCGCCAGGGCCATGGCACACGAGCAGAGAAGTGTAACTCTGGTATGCTATTCGAGCCTATGTTTGATGCTTAGAAAGTATGCTTATTATAACCTTAGGTTCCCTTCAGTGACTAGAAGGTTACCTGTTCGCTCTTAGCCGGCCACGTCACCTTATCCACGAAATTGGCATCCAGAAGAGCAAGCTTGCTGTTTTATCTGTATTGGAAATTGAAGTGGCACAGCCAACCGAAACGCTTAAGAAGATTACGAGCTAGAGATTTACGTCCCTACTGGGAGCGTGAAATTGACTCGTTTAGTACTCTGTATCTTGGCGGTCACTTACAGCTTAACTACCCTTTAGACGGGGCCTAATTCAAGCCTTTCCACTACATGTCCTATGTTTAGATCCCGTGACTCTTAGTTTATTCCTGAAATACGGTTCTTGCAAATATCTGTTCTGTGACTCCATTTAAAAGAGTTGGTAGATAAGAAATTATTATGCTTGATGACGCAACAATTCGAAGCGGTGCACTGGTAATTGTTTATGTGAAAGCAGCGCCGAGGTGAGCTACACTAGAATGATAATAGTGCCATGGCGCCCGTTGCGACAAAAACGCGCGGCTTTCCACCTGCTGAGGCACCTCTATACGTCTGAGAGGTCAACAATTCGACTTTCAAAGATAACTGTATGCTTGAGCCAAGCCTCTTTGCCTGACCCAAGCGTGCTCGTTTGGAGCAGCATACAGGTTAACAAAGAGAAGCATCAACTCCGATCAAGAGCAGAAAAGCCAGCCATCCTAGCGAGCCCCCACCGGCATTTTGGGACAATCTATCTAAGCTCCGGCTCACCAAGCGAGCACTGAGAGAATTAAGCTGTTGCAAGCGCATCTCGTACGCTGCAAAAGCAGTTAAGTATCGCAAATGAACGAGGGAGAGCCAACTAACTCTGTAGCGACGACCCGAGGGTCCTAAAGCCCTGGAAAACATTCTCCAGACACGGCGGTCTATATCGGCGTTTAGAGTGGTGTCTTCAAGACTGCAGGGCGTGGAGGCGCGTTCGTCGGTCGATTAATGACTGGTGGCGACGGAGGGCGACGAGCATTATATTTCTAGAGGCATGGTGTGAGGGAGACGCATTACGAGGAGTCTACCTGTGCCGAGGTTGTTCCGATCCAGGCAGCGACAAAACTCATTGCTCACGGGTCTACAGTGCATCGCAGTCACCGCGAGGGCCCCTCGGCCGGCACCGAGATGATAAATCGTTCCGTCCCAGCCTCAAGCACTACTTCATGTGCAGCATGACCTTCCCTATTGAGCACCAAACCGCGCGCAGGATCCAAAGCTATCTCGTGACACAGGGGCTGTCAAAGCGTCACACTTCCTTCCTCGTGGGGAAAATGGAGTTCAACAGGGCGACGCAGGAAGAGGAGTTCATAGGAGATATGTCAATGACCCTTCCCAAGGGGTGGTTCTGGTTCGAAGACCGACCGATCCAGTTTGAGCTCTTGAAACAGACAGATGACATGCAGGAATCCCTTATCAAGATAGATGACTACTACAGTGCAGGGGTTTTGGACATGACGAAGCAACTGATTCGCATCTCGACACCTGGCTTTTCCGATTCCCTACTTCGACGCTTCGTCGATCACATAGGCGCTAAGAGGGTCACTGAGGTGAATACGACCGTGTTATTCGAGATCAGGGAGTCCCTTCGTCGTGGCGCCAACACTTGGGCTCATCGACTCCGGACTTCGCGGTCCTTGTCGACCATCGACCTCGATGGGACGATCAAGACGGACCAACTAGAAGATTTGAACAATTCTTTTCACCCGGAGCGAAAAAGGTGGTATGCAAATAGAGGTATACCGTATCGTAGAGTCTAAATGTTCTTCGGGCCTCCAGGTAAGTTATTCTTGCACTGCTGACGTATCTGTGCTGACGCGAGGGAAAGGGACGGGCAAAAATAGCGTGTGCCACGCAATCGCAGGAAAATACAACGCAAACCTATACATCATGAGCATGAACGAAATCGACAGCGAGCAACACATGAAAACCCTGTCCCGCGGCCCTCAGAAGGGCGATATCCTCTTACTTGAAGATATCGACTCTGCTGGTACTGGTAGAGAGAACATGCGCGGAGAGAAGGATGTCAAGTTGAGCCCAAACGTGGCCGGCGCGGTGGAAAATAGTGTTTTAGCAAAGGCGTTAAGTCTCGGGTCGAAAATCAAAAGCCCGAGGGACCAGGACCACGCCCAAAATAACACTTTCTGATATACTAAGCGCGATTGACAGTCTGAACGACGGCATCATCCTCATCATGACAAGCAACAAGCCCGAATCGTTGGAAAAAGCTCTTATCCGGCCAGACCGCATTGACAAACAAGTTCTGTTCGGCAACGTCGGCAAAGTCGTAGCGAAGATCATCTTCGTGCGGATATACGAGGGCGGCTCAATTGAGGCTCCACTCCTAAATGAACTAGGCGATTCATTTGCCTCAAAAATCCCAGGTGGCAAGTTGGCCCCTGCAGAAATCCAAGGCTTCCTTACAGAGCACAGTGGACGACCGGAGGCAGCTATTGCAGATCTCGATCAGTGGGTTACCAACGTACTAGCCGCAAAAGAAGCAGGTAAAAACATCGTTGGTAACAATGGCGACGAGACCACTGTCGCAACTTCTACCGGCAGAAGCCCTTGCTGAAGCGGGTATTCGGTGTGAAGTAGGCACAGATTTGAAGAAATACGGAAGGGGCTGAACATAGACGGTAAAACCAGTGTCGAAAATAAGAATGAAAATTTCATTGCTCATGATTATGCTGGAAGGGTATACTCTTCCTCCGCTGCAAACTCTCCATACTAAAGTGCTTACTCGGATCGAACTTGAAGGCCTGTAGTGTTCGAATCTCTTCTCTCAGCTGCTCCGGGCTCATGTGATCTCTAGTTATGCGGTTTGTTGGACTTCGCATGCTTTCGTGTATGTCGCTGCTGGATGCTTTTGGTACGTGCAGCGGCTTCGGCACAGTCCTTGTGCTATTGTCCCGACTTATGCCTGGAGTAGGACCCACGGACTGAGAATACATACTACTACCAGAGGAGGGTGGGCCGAGGTGTGTATATCGCTGTTCGTGGGGAAGTTCGAATTCGTCGCTCATAGTCGACGGGCTTTGTTGGAGTTGATTCATTTCGATGGGTGCTGGCGGTTGCGTTGTGCTCTTGCGATCAGTGCTGTTCATCGTGTCGCTTTGTGACTGGTTCAGGGTGTTGTTTCGAGATTTCTCACCTCTAGACAAGTTGAAGGTGCCACTACGCGATATATTGCCCAGATTACTGCGCAGTGATGCAAAGGGGGATGAGGCTTTCGACATAGCGCGCCTAAGCTTCTTGCCCTTGGCTTGAATAAGTTTTGGAAGGCAGAGTGCACATGCGACGACGAATCCGAGAGTGCATTCGGCCTCGGTCCAGAGACCAATGAATAGCGCGTTGTGGGAAACGTCAGCTTCGGTGATAACTGGCGCAATCTTGACCGTGAACACGATACGCATAGCTGAGGCGACGCATGCTCTGGGACTGTATAAGCATAGGGTAGAGACGCCGAGGAATAAAGTACTTACAGTAATCCCGTAGCGAACAACAGCGTGACAGCAATCTTCCTTCCTAATGGTACGTTAAGCCGCCATAATCCAGAAGTAGGCAAAATCAGGATGATGATATCGGAGGCCATGTTGAAAGCACCTTGCGTTAGGGTAATGTCGTTCACATCAGAGCATTTCGCATCAGGTGTAAGTTTGTTCCATATGGCTACTCTTGGCACACAATAGAAGGCAGTCCTGTGCAAGTGGTTAGTTAGTGACGATAACTGAAAAGCCAGAAGGGCGCACCAGAAGAGCAAAACAGTGTACAAGATAATACACGAGATAATTGTTCCCCACGCCCCGAAAAACATTGGTCGGTTGACGCTGCGACTAGGAGCGAAGAGTCGAAGATATTGGACGAGGATGGCCATCTTCACGAAAAAGCTTAGTGGACAGTATACTAACTGTCCTATATTCGCCCACTGGTTATGTTAGTTGTGCTCATAGCATACGTCGAGTCAGGAAATCTTACGTAGAGCTGGTGAAATAGTTGATCGTTTGTGACCTGCCATTGATGGACGCCCGATCCCCACTTCACCATCTGGTAGCCGATTCCAACTTCTGCTAAGATAAGCGGCTACTGTGCGTTAGCTACGATTCCATGGCCCGAAAACCACACATACGAACGTTATGAACAGAAAGTCTGCATGTTTATCAGTGAACAACGTCCCTGCGTCAAGGAAGAGATACTCACAATCTGCAAGCTCGAAAGATTTCACAATGGCCAGCTTGGTGTAAATTCTAACGATGAGTAGGATCCCAGCGGAAGCAATACAGGCGATTGCAGCGATCAAAAACCAGTTTTGATCGGGCCCATCTACTGTCATTGTCATGTCGGCTCCAGGCGGTACAGCGTCGCCCATCATGCCAGGTAGTGCGAGAAGTATTGGCAGTGGGTCCACACCAGGCGGAATTCCTAATTTAGCAGCCAGCATTGCTGGATCCTCTCTGGCAACCATGCCGAGTCCATTAGCTATAGGTGCCATCTCGTGTTCGTGCTTGTGTTTGACGGTTGCGCCAGCCTTGGAGCCAAATTGGCGTAACCTGCAAAGTGGGACATGAATGGATCAAGAGCCGGTAGACGAGTAGCAGTAGCTGTCAAACATGTTAAGATAGATGGATTCGGACTTTGCTCGTCCTCCTGACTACTCTCCGGTGGCTTGCGGGGGACCTGAGAAGTTCCCTGAAACGGGTAGTGGGAGAAACCATCGCCACACCTGGAAGTTGATGTGGCGCGATACAGGCGCTGTCACTCCGCCGCCGTGATAATGTCTACTACGCCCGCGTCACGTCTCGAGGCGTGCGTCTTGCTTGCGACCGCGGTGGGCGGCAGCCGGGCGCAATATCGCTCGCGTGAGCGTAGCTTACTGTCAGGTCGGGAGTTTTGGCGAGGGTTGGGGGCCGGATCTGCATGAGACAAGTGATTCGTTGCGTGATTGGGTCGGACTCCATCATGTCTATGTTTGAACTCCGATGCTCCCAACGCGGGCCTTACAAATTGTCTACAGTATATTGTTGTACTACGTGGCGATGGGACCGAAAGTCCGTTTCTCGAAACCGTATGCTGCGTAAGGTGACCCACAAGGCAGCCTTACGTGACCCAGGTGTCAGGTTGCCGTGACCCAACGATGTAGGAGCAACAATCTTAAAGCGGGAGGTGCACCTCTCCACGTGGTGAGTCTATTCCCGGAAACAGTGAGGACAGCTGGACTGGGGTATTGTACTTCCTCGTTGCTTTACATGGTTAGTCGCACTTGAGCATTTACAGTATATATCCGATGACCGACAGTGGGACGGGCATGACCGCAGCGGCGCGCGTGAGACAACGCGTACAACCTCTTCGTTTCTGCAATTCAGTACGTGAGTGGCGTAGCCCCGAAGCTTCGCACTCGTTCGCCGTCGGACGCTCTTCAAAAACAGGAGCTTTTGTCATCGAGCTGGGCCTGCAGTCAGCAATAGTCAGCACGTCGGCTTCCATTTGCAAATGGCCTTCCTTTGGCTCTCCATTCCGTGAAACAAAGCGGTGGCTATGGCTGGTGTGGGTACGTGAATTGGATGTGCAAAAGACCGGTCTTGAGCTCGAATTGGTATTGCGCAACGACAGGTGAGATTTCTGGTACTTTTGAAGTATTGAAATGGAGCGTGCCGTTCGCGACTAGGCTAAAACTAATCTAAATCTAATATTTTACGCTTAAAGAATTATTAAATTCTAATTTTAAAACCCTATATTTTACTCCTTTTATACTTTTTTATAAAAACTATAATATAGTAACGTACTTTGAAAGCGAGAGTATTACACAAGCGAGTGCATTACTCTGCCAAGACCCCACTAAAATCTATACTTTATACAATAGTATAGAACGCGCATAAATAGTTATAAGAAATTATAGTAGGCTAATTTATTTAAAATCTACTTATATAAGCTACTTATAAGTTATTATATTATATTTTGTCTTGCTATAGCGTTTATAACGCTATAAAGTTAATTTACATTTATTAACGTATACTTTTTATTCCCTTTTTCTTATTATTACGCGCCTTAAAGTCCTTTAAGGTAGCTAGTTAGTAGCTATTAGTAGCTATAAAAATTTTTTCTTACTATAGTTACTTTTTCTTATATAATTTCTATTACGTAGCAGCCTTATTAGTAGCTTAAAGTTTAATAATTTACTTTTACGCTAATACTAGCTTATACGATACTATTATTACACCTTTTATTATTTTTTAAAGGCTTTAACTAGGCTTATAAAAGAATTATTTAAGAATTTTTAAATTCTTTCCTTTACTAGCGTTAATGATAACCTTAATTCTAAAATATTATTAGGCGTCTATAACTACTATATACTATTATATATAGTATAAGGCAAAGGCGTACGCAGATAAACGTTAGGTTTTAATATTATTACTTCTAAGTTAAAGGGAATACAGCTAGCGCCCTAAAAGCTTTTTTAAATATTACTTTAAGTTATTATAGCCTTATATATAGTAATAAAATAAGAAAAGAACTTAATTTTAGTAATATACTTAGTATAATTACGTATTAAATCCTTAGATTAGCGCCTATACGTCTTTTTTAATAATAAAAAACACCCTATATGTAGTAGCTATAAATTATACGACAAATATAGAGGTATTTAAAGTGTAACAATCTTATTATTCTTATAGTATTATTAAAATGTAAGTAAGTTATAGCTTTCGTAATTATTAAAAATAAGTAGCTAATAATTACTAATAGTATACTTTTTTATATACGCGTTAAAGTGCTTTAGCTACTATAAACTAAGCTTATTTATTATTTAGCTATTTTTAAAGATTATAAAAATCTAGTTGCGAGGAACATTTTTCTCCTAGTACTAGGCAGAGAGGTAGTGCTTACTTTAGAAAATGGTAAATGATAGAATAACCTAGCCTATTACGTTAACGCCCTAAATAATTAAGTCTATTTTTAATTATTTTACTACACGCTTTTTAGTCTACTATAATACTTAAAACTTATTATAAGTGCTTTTATTAATATTATACTTATTATAAAGCTAGTTATATTAAAGTTATAGGTATCTTTATCCGTGACGATTAAGTACATTTAACTCCAACAGGAGCAGAAGGTTAGCCTTTTGCCCCACGATATTATCTAAAATACTATACTTAGCTTTAGTATTCTCTATAAGCTAGAACTAGATTTATATAATTTTAGGATCCTTATAGAGGGCTTTCTTATAGTTATACTTTTAATTAAATTTAACCTAGAGTTCTAGTGTTACAAGGACTGTACGTACCTAAGCCTGTTTCGGATAAGGGAAGGATAGTTTAAGTGTAAAGCACCGTGCAGATATTTAGCAGTTAAAAGGTAGGGATAATAATAAGGTTAATTATAAATAATCTAATTCTATAATAAAATGTAGAATAACTAATTAGGAGATTTACTAATCTGTTATAAGAGGTGTACTCGTAGTGTTAAAAGTTAACTATAAAAAGTAGAAAAAGTATAAAAAGTATTCTAGACTATATACTAGTTATCCTATTTCTTAATATCCTAGAATTTCTTTAGTCTTTTAAGAAACTTACTTTTTAGTAGGATATCTTCTAGTTTTCCTACTCAGCTAGTGTTTTCTTAGGACTCTATCCTTTTAGCAGGATCTTAATTATATAACTACTAACTTAATCCTATTCGGCTTATTAGTGTACTAAGCCCTATTAGTCCTTTTACGTAAAACTTTATTATTTTATAATTTATAGTTACTCTACTATTATAATTCTTTATAATTATAATATTATTATCCTAATACCTTATTTTTATATATTATTATGTAGTCGTGTTACGCGTTTTATTTAGTACTAGTTTTTAAGGTATAGAAGTAAGCGCGTCCTTACTTAGGGTTACGTTATATTTTCCTCTCAATTTCCCTAGCCTCCTTAATCATTCCTAAGGTTATAAAGTAAATATTAATTAAATCTTATTATTAGCGTGCTAACTAAATTCGTGCCTAGGGTTTAAAAATGCTAATATATTATAAATGTTACAAGGAGAAGAATGTCCTAAAGTACTTTATAAATACTACTACTAGGTAGTATGCTGATTACATTGCGGTCTATGCAAATTATAGCCTCTAGGTTCCTAAGAAAGAGTAGAAGAGGGTTTAGGCTATAATGCGTAAAAGCGCCTAGCCTTACTTTAGGCGAAAGCAAAGGTAGCTTACTTAAAATTAAAAATTACGTAAATAGAAAAAGAAGAGTAGGCCTATACTACTTATAATACTTATATAGCTAACGTTTTAAATTATTTAAAAGAGCAGGCTTTAAAGAGTATAAGTACTATTATTGTTTTTAAACTGCTAATATTTGTACTTTCTACTAATCTAAGCTAGTTAGAGGCTAATTCTTTCTTATCTTTTAATCTTTTTAACCTTTTTATTAATTTTTTAAGGATGCTATTCCTTCTTTAGGTGCTACTAATAACTTATAGTTTATAAGGTTTCTTCTAATTCTTAGGTATTGTATTGTTCTGGCTATCCTTTCTATTTAACTAGGTATTTAGGCTAGTCTTAAATTATTTTTAGGTTTTTAATTTCCTTAATCTTATACTTATTATTTTCTAGATCTAATTAGATTTTAACTAGAGCGTTTAGGGGTGCTAGTTCTAAAAGTAATTTAGTTATAATAGATCCCTTAGTTTCTTGTACTTTAAAAGGGCCTACTTCGAGGTAATTTAGTATTCTGCTAGGTCGTTTTATTCCGAAATATTTTTATAATAAGAAATCTTTATCCCCCTTTTTAAAGGTTAGTTTTTTAATCCTTTGCTTATTTGCGTTCTGAGATACTATACGGGCCCTTTAGGTAATTTATTCTTATAGGACTTTATAAAGTTTCTGTATTTTTTAAGCCTTATTCTAGGCTCTTATAGAAGTGCTTTTTACCTCTTTTAGATCTTAATAAGTAATTAGCTTATATCTATAGTTTATATAGTATAAGGAGTACTATATCGTACCTAATCTTGCGCTGTTATACGCTAGCTAGGCTATTAGTAGTAACTTTACCTAATTATCTTATTACTTATTAATATAAAATTATAGATACTACTTTAGAGTCTAATTTGTACGTTCCGTCTATGTATTAGTATAGGCGTGGAAACTCGTCGAGAGCTTCCTGTTAATATCTAGAGTCGCTATAAAGATATTTTAATACTTAGACGTAAAGAGCTTATCTTTATTTATAATAAACTCCTTTAGTAGCCTATGTTCTGCGAACACCACGTTGTGCACTTTATAGGCTAGTTCTTTTACTATTATAGATTCTTTTATAGGCCTAAACTCAGCTACCTTGGTTAAGTAATTAACTATTACTATAATAGTATCGCACATCCGCTTTGTTCCTAGTTATAGTAACTTTAAAAGCTTTACTATAAAGTTTATTATTATACTTTACTATAGTCTTTTACCTAGTTATAATAGTTATAATAGTCCGTAAGGCTTATATCTCTTTAATTTGTTTTTATACCATGATAAATAGTTACTTATAACTTAACTTACTACCTACTTAAGTCTAAAATAATATATTTATTTGTAATTTAGCGCGTTATTTCTTTAATGTCTAGGTGTTCCTATTCTCGTAATTCGTGCAGTTTTGCAATTAAGACTTCTTTATATTCTAGTTCTATAAGAATTCTATAGCGGTAATCTCGTTTTCTTATATTAAGTCCGTGTTAGACGAGTTTGTATTCTTTTTATTAATTTAAGGTAAGTTATCCGTAGTTTTAAAAATCTTATACTATTAGTTTCATATATCTTAAACTAGCGGCGCGGACCTTAATTATTAGCTAATTATATTTCATAGTTCTATTTCTCCTTACTTATAGTACTACGTTATATAGATCTAGTTTATCTTTAGTAAGGTTTAATCCTTTACTTAGGGCGTCTGCTGCGCTATTAAGTGTTCTTAGTTAATGGTATATTATAAAGTTAAAATTCGCGAAGAATTCTGTCTATTATACCTATTATTAGTTAAGCTTCTTTATTATTATGAAACTAGTAAGGTTCGTATAGTCTATTTACACCTCTATTTTAAAGCGTGCTTTAGTAAGCTAGGCTTTTTTTTATTTAAAGACGTTTACTATCCTAAGTAGTTTCTTATTATAAATGTTGTAGTTATGTTCTGCTCTTAAGACCTTTCTTAAAAAAGATACTAGTCTCTATTTCTTATTATTACTTTATTATAAGAGTATTACTCCTAGCGTATAATCTAATACGTTTGTTTCTACTCTTATAGGTTTCTTTAGGTCGTTTATTTAGAGGAGAGGTATTATAATGAACTTTCTCTACAGTTCTCTAAATGTCTTTAATAGTTTTCTAATAAGGGGCTAGGTACTTTCTCTATCTCCTTTTTTTAAGATTTATTAATAGTACGATGGTCGTAGAGTAGTCCTTAATAAACTTTTAGTAGAAGTTAGTAAATCCTAGGAAAGACTAGATATCTTTTATTAACTTAAAAACTAGCTATTTTTAAATAGTAGCTATCTTTTTAAAATCTATATCTACATCTTCCCTCAAAATAATAAATCCTAAGTACTCTATTATTATAACGTAAAACTTGTATTTATTTAGGTTAAGGAGTAGTTAATATTCTTAAGTACTTTTTTAACGTGTTTTACATGCTCCTTACGTGTTCTAGTAGAGTAGATAAATATATTGTCTAGATAAGCTATATAGAATACGTCTAAATATTCGTGTAGTATTTTATTAATAAGCGTCTAGAATGTTGCAGGCACGTTTATTAAGCTAAAAGGTATAATTTAGTACTTATAAAGGCTATAATAGGTCCTATACGCAGTTTTCTATTCGTATCCCTTAGCTATATATATAGTAATAACTATCACGTATATTAAACTTAGTAAACTATTTAGCTTCTTAGAGTCTATTTATAAGCTCCGTAATTAATAATAAGGGGTACTAATTCTTAATCGTGGCCTTGTTTATCTATTTACAATTTATATAGAGTTGTAGCTTGCTATTCTTCGTAGGTATCTAGAATATAAGAAAAGCTGCTAGGCTTTAACTTTTTTAAATATATCTCTTAACAAGATTCTTCTTTTAGTAGTCTTATACTTTCTTTTCTTAGTTTCTAGATATTAGTTATAGTTATTCTAGGCGCAGCTTTATGCCCTTTACTAAGAGTATTTTATAATTTTATTTTTAGTATTCTAGTAGTTCTTCTCTTTTCATTTCTTTAAAGAGTTCTATATACCCTTAGTATTTAGTAAAATATTATTAACTTTTACTTTTGTATTAAGGCCTAAGTATCGTACCTAAATTAGTCTTATTTAGCCTAGATTCTCTTTTATTACTCTTGTAATTTTAGTAGCTAAATATTATTTAGTTTGTCCTTTAACCTGCCTTATTAGGGTATTTAGAGTTAATAGCTATACTTTTTGTATTTTTTATATATTAATAATTTTTAGCGTAGGTTTTTAGCTAAGTGGCGTTTTCTTTTACTAATTAATAATAGGATTATGTTTAAGAAGCTAGTTATAACTAATAATTACTTTTAAGCTTCTAAGATCTTTTATTATGAAGCTATATTAGCTCTAGAATCTAACTAGACTAATAGGTAATAGAATTATATTAAGGCGTAGCTAGCCTTTACTACATCGTAAGGATAACGTCCTATTTACTATTTCTACCTGTACTAGTGTCTCCTTGTTTTTATAAGACAGGTTATGTTTTTCTACTATTTTAGGAGATATTAGACATCTAGTCGCTCCGGGATCTATTAGCGCTATTACTTAGTAACCACTAATTATAACTTCTTTAGTTAGTTATAGGCTATTTATACCTATTTTAACTATTTTGCCTTTATAATTGCGCCTCTACTAGTAAGGTCTTTTATCTAGTAGCGTCCTAGTTTTCTAACTTATTGTTAGCTTGTTTAGTAAGGTCCTAAGAAGCCTCTACTTCCTTAGTCTATGTTTATATAGTTTTATTTATCTTAGTGTTAGTTTTAGTCTTTTTCTATTACTTTTAGTAAAACGCTTTATGGGTACTCTTAGTATCCTTAATTCGTAAGACCTCTTCTTCCTCTTAGGGTTCCCTATATTATTTATATCCTATAACTACACACTCTTAAGATTTTAGATTCTAATATAGTAGTATTATTTCTAGTACTGCTATCTGTTCTTTTTAACATAGGTAAGCCAGACAATTCTTATTATAATCTAGCTATTTAATTTATTATAGGTAATTGACACTTGTGCCCTCTATCTATTATTTTCCTATAGTTACTATTAATCCTAAGTTTATACCTTAAGGATACTAGCTTATAGCTTCTTTTTGTATCTTATATAATTAGTATTTATTGTTAAAGTACTTCTACTATCCTAATTCCTTATAGTATCGTGACTATTTATTAGAGAAATATTTATAGCAGGTTATTATTAGTTTATAATTATTAATAAACTTGTAGTTAAGGTTTCTTAACGATATTACTACTTATGCCTTTTTTATCTAATATAGTTAGTAGTCCTTTTTATTGCAAAGGAACTAGACTACCCTTTTATATTATTCTTAAATCTTAATCTACTATCCTAGTACTAGTATATTTCCTTAGTACTTTATAGTAAACTTATAAATTATTATAGCTTTTAGCCTTTTAAGTTTAATCTTTGACATATATTCCTAGGGTGTATGCATCTGACTATTGCATACCTAGTACTTTCCTTTTAATAGCTAGAAAAGGACCTCGTACTCTAGTACTATCCTCTATTCTGTTTCTTCTAGTATCTCTAGAACCTTAAGTTCTATATTAGAGACTTTATTTTTATTTATTCTTAATAGCGTAAGTATTAGTACCCGTAGTATAGCTATTACTACTTAAACGATTTAAGCTTTCTTGCTTTATCTCTTATTATTCTTTAAAGCCTCCCATTAAAAGTAATCATATTCTCTATATCCTAAGCAAGCTTTTTCGTTAAAGCGTTATTTATATTCTTAGTTAGATAGTCTATTATTACGACCTTTTTACCACTTCTTTAGTTTTAATTCTTAAGGTTTATTAGCTATTACGATATCTCTATTGTAGTCCTTCTATAATTTCTAACTTTTTTTAATATTAGGTTGGATGCGATTGCCTTCTTACTTTTACAATTATTATTTATATAATTAATTATTAATTTATATGGCGAGCTTCACGAGTTCCTCTAAGTTATCTTCCTTATTATAGTAGGTAAGCTCGTCCTTAACGCTTTCCTTTAGCCCGTTATAGTAAGCTGCTTAAAGTAGGACGTTATCCTAGTTAATTCTAGCCTATAGGCGTCTAAAATTAGCCATATAAGTACTGGCTAATTTAGTTTATTTAAGTCTTTATATCTTATATTTAGCTTATTATTCCTCGTTAACTTCTTTAAATATAATTTAGATTTGTTTCTTAAAAGATACCTAGTCCTTAAACAACTTTTTAGTTTTATTATTATATTCTAAGATGTTATCTTTGTTTTTTAAATAATTCTTAATAAGGGGTTAAAGCTACTTAGCTACCTTACTCTTTATAGACATACCTACTATAAGGATATTAAATTATTCAGTTTTAAAGATATCTTTATTATAGTAGTAATAAAGTTTTATATTTATAAAAAACGCCTTAAGTCCTTCTTATCTACCTTTATAAAATTTAAGAACCTTAAAGGATATTATTTCCGTAGTTAGTAGCTAGAACTTAAGCTATTAGCTTAGTTAATTACTTCTTAAGCTATTATATCTTATTAGATTAATTAGCTAGTAATATTATTAGGTTTATAATTTGCCTAGAAGTACTACTTCTTATTAAAGCCCTTAAGATAGTAGTACTTAATAGCGTTATTATATTATTATAGACCTTTAAATAGTTAAAGTGTTATAAGGACTATACGTACCTAAGCCTATTCTAGGTAAAGGGAGGACAGGTGAAGGGTGAACACTATGTAGATATTTAGTAGTTAATTGCTAGGAATAATAATAAGATTAATTATAAATAATCTAATTTTATAACAAACTATAGAATATCTAACTAAAAAATTTACTAATCTATTATAAGAGATATACTCGTAGTGTTAAAAGTTAACTATAAGGAGTAGGAAAAGTATAAAAAGTATTTTAGACTATATACTAGTTATTCTATTCCTTAATATTCTAGAATCTCTTTAGTCTCCTAAGAAACTTACTCCTTAGTAAAATATTTCTTAGTTTTCTCGCTAAGCTAGTATTCTTTTAGGATTCTATCCTTTTAGCAGGATCTTAATTTTGTAACTACTAACCTAATCCTACCCCACCTACTAGTATGCTAAGCCCTACTAGCCCTTCTGCGTGGACCTTTGTTGTTCCGTAATTCACGATCGCTGTACCGCTGTAATTCTTTGTAATTATAATATCTAGCTAGCGCTTAATAAAGTCTATAGCTTAGTTTTAACTAATAGGCTTATAACTTTACTTGGCTAATAAAAAATTAATTATGCCTTTTATACTAGCAAGCTAGAACAGAAAACCTTACGTGTTTAAGTTAAGTATATACTAAATAATTACTTAGTTCTCTATTAAAAGGAGATTTATAAAGTTAGGGGTAAAATTATATTATAAAGTAATTTTAGCGTGCTATTTACTGAGTATGTTTTAGGTAATATTATAAATAGCTATAAAATGTTACTAACATAGTATTATATTATATTTAATAGCTTAAAGCGAAAGCTATAAATAAGCTTCTTTTAGTTATAATAATTAATTAAGTAGTTAAGATATCTCGTTAAACTATTATTAATAATATATTTTAGTAGGGTTTTAGTATAGTAATGCACTTACTTGTGTAATACACTTGCTTATAAAGTACGTTAATATTTTTTTAATCATAGAACTATAGACAGAGCTTTTTTATAATACTTTTATTAAGGAAGCATATTTTAATAATATATTGTTATAGAGATATAGAGCATTAAACTTCTTAAATTTTCTTAATTTTCCTAACAAAAGGGTGCGCATTGACCCTTAGTGCGCATTGACCCCTGAGTTAAGGTAGGGACTCAACAAACTCTCCCCGCTCTCTTTCTCTCTTAGCAGACTCCTCACTCCACACACTCTTTTCTGCAGATAGCAACACAGCTTGTTTGTCCTTATATGCCTGCCTGCCTGCCCACATTTACTGTCCGGACCAGAGGAAAGCCAGATAATATGTTCGCAGGTACTGAAACGGAATACTGAGCGCCTGACGCTGTGGTGATGAGATCGAGGAAGAGTTGTTAATTGTCGCGGGGGCACACCAGCTGAGGCGTTGCTGCCCGACGGCTGCGGTCGTTCCCCACTTCGTTGAGCTGCGACCATCCGCATTCATTGGAATCGCTGTAGAGTTACTCTTCTGATCCAAATTCACTCGCACAGCCAGTACCGATACGCAATCGCAGCCTAATGCATTCTGCAAAGCTGGTTTTCATCGCTATATTGCCTCGTTGAATGCACTCTACAGCGTCTAGATATATTTTGATCATCAAGGTACTACATGAGCTATGAAATTCGCCGGAATAGTGCGCTACAAACCATTCAAATTCGAAGCGAAGCGGATCAGAGTAAAGCATAGGGCAAGTTAGGGCCACTGCCGGTCAGGCCAGCCTCGCTTAGCCATCATGCTCGTGATGCACCTTAATGGCACCGCTTGGGAACGCCTGCCCCCAGGTCTTTCACAAAGTCCAACAGCTATATATGAAGACCGCCGTAGAGAACCAGATATTCCTACATATGCTCTATCGGACAGTTCATGCAACAGCATTTAACTTATTATGGAAGGGCGCGCGACAATAAAAACTTAGACGATGTGATTTTACAACGAGACGCTGATCAGGCTTCTGAAAGTCTACAGGTATCCTGGACAAACCATTCAGAGAAAAGGCCTTGACTCTTAAGAAGTGTGATTCTTGATCCCACCATCAACTGCCTCCAGGACTACAACGACCTCTTTCGCAGTCTCGAAGCGGCGCTCACAGCAGCATCCAGCAATGACGTCTCCAAACGGCACGCTAGATACGTCTGGGAACTTCCCATCCCGGTATAAGTCTTGCACACGCTCGCCGTACGTATGCATCTCCTCATTCTCGGGCGCTGGACGTTCATGGAAAGGGTAATGACCGGTCATGATGATGTAGATGATAACGCCTAAGCTGAACACGTCGACTTTAGGCAAGTTGAACTCAGTCAGTTGCGGGTCAAGATATGGATCATCGGGGATCATATTCCCACTTAATCCCAGGACAGAACATCGAGAGCCTCCAAAATCGGCGAGGATTGCGTCGATAGTCTGGTCGGTCTGGTGTAGAAGCACATTTGTTGTGCTTAGATTCATGTGTATAACGCCGTTCTCTTGGACATAGGCGACAGCATTAGCGACTTGAAAACACCACTTCTTGCGTAGTGCGTAGTCAATGTAGCTATTCTCCCTATCGATGTACGACTGGAGGTCACCACGATTTGCTTCGCTAAACAACAGCCCGTCCTTCATACCCTCGATGCTAGAGAGTCCGTGATACCTAGCATCCAATTTCAGCCACGCAGATCCATCAAAGTGGGTGATATCATACTCGATGATTCCAGGATGGCCTCTGAGCTTCTCTAGAATGTTCTTCTCATTCACTATAGCTCTTTCAAATTCCAATTCTAGATGTTTCGGCGCTGAAGTCCACGGTATCTTACAAACCAAGCCCCCTTCCCATCGGTAGATGATGGCTGTCCGCCCTTTGTAACTTATCGCTTCCATGAAAACAATTGAGAAAGGTAGTGCTTATGAGCAGCACGTTGTTATAAATCTTTGGATAGGGCGGGGTTCGCCCCGCTTATAACTTAGGCTTTGGTCGAGCACGGACCTGATCATCAAATCTCAGTCACGTGAAACCACGAATATCGAAGAGCGGCACAAGTCTTCCAAAGGTAAGGATCATGTAGATGCGCATATCAACATGATGGACGTATCGCACAAATCTATGGTTACATGATTGATGCACGACTACTATTACTACTTTGTCACTGCGACCACCATCTTATTCTTAGCCAATCCCGAGAACCCAATGATCTGATGTTCTAGCAAGTTATATCAAGTATAATGACAAAATGTGTGAGTCATTAAACTTTAGCGTAACATAATAAGAAAGCTTGGTTTGCCGCCTCGTAGACTGCATGTCTGGATTTCCAACCCTAGGAAACCCTGTGCGAGGGGAATTCGCCTGTCAAGCATAGCTAGAGGCTATTAGCGTATAGTTACTAGAAAATGCTCGCTTTTATCAACATACCCTTAGCAGTTAGGACGTTTTCCGTTATTCCTGGAGGATCCGCCCGTACGTTTGGTCGCCGTGTGACCTGCTTAGCTCTGCTTCGTACATGGTATCTTTTCAATCGTCTCATTATCAAGTATATGCTCACATCTAAGATAATGAGTTCTCCAAACCCTTTCAGTGCACATCGCAACAGGAGTAAGAAGGATATGAGTAATGATTGAGCGCTGAGATGCACGAATTGAAAGAATTTGTTAAGTTGCTTCGCCGTGCGTAGTATGAGAACATCCGTTGATACACCTTCTATTTAAATTGGTTCTAGCTCGATCCATCTGTTATGATGCTTATGCATACCTCAAGTGCCCATAGTTCAGACCAGGGCGAAGCAAATTGAAACGGAGCACGAAGCGGAGCACTCATCCCGCGTGTTCTGCTGGTCGACAGCAGAATGCAACAATGCAATACATCGCATACGCCATAAACCTTGGCCAACACTGCATATTGAAATGCGGGTCCAATCATTTACCTCTTGACATTTACTCCCCAACCCTGCAAAGCTCCGAGTAGGTATTATCCCTGTCATCCTTCCTATGCACGATCGGCTGCAAGCCCCTTCATGCAAGCCCGTGGTGAAGGGATTGTTCTCATTGTGGGTAGGGGGTGCAGGTACATACATGGAAGGTTTACGAGCAAGGCCGGTACACATAACAAATCTGCTCACAAAACAATCCATCAACCACTATCTGCAAGTCTCTTCACACAAGTTAAGTGCGTGCTGCATTCATTGTCATCGTTCCCGGCAACACGGTAGCTAGTAGTAGTAGTAGTAGTAGTAGTATTGATTAACGTCTAGGAACATAATTTTCTAGCCTCCTATAGGGCATGGAGACGCGCCGAGCAACCATTTAGGGCTAGCTAAAGTAGTAAGGGCGTTTCTTGCTATGTAGCTATTGCTATCTCTTACAGTAGCTTATAAGAGTCTGCCCCCCTCCGTGCGGGGGCCAAATCCTTATCTTCTTGCCTATAGGCTAAGGTGTTAGGGTGTATCTATTATACATATAAACTTAATCTATAGGGTTGACAAGCTATAGTAGATGTTAGAAATCTTTTAGCTCAAGTGCCTTCAGGTATTCCACGCCCTCCCTGGTGGTGCTTGGGGGGGCACGCTGGCCGTTTCGGCCAGTAGCGGAACTTTCGAACTGATCGTGGGCAGTGTACAATGTGGTCAGGCGCCAGGTCTGCCCCGCAGGGGCATTTCGTGACGGCGTCTTCGTGCCTGAACTTCTTATAGTACCAGGCGTAGTGTCCGTGGCGGGTGCGCATAGACAGCAGCTTAGCAAGCGCCGGTCGTTAGAGGGAGAGCTCCTTTAGTTATTTCGCAGGGCGGTAAGTGAGGTCCCACTGCATGTACCATTTTAACAACTTAGGCAAGCGGGCGCGCCACCAGTCCATCTTAGCGCTCCTAGTGTGGGCGCGGACGTCTAACTTAGGGCCTAAGACTGTAGGCTTAGCTGCCATGCCGTATAAAGGTTAAGGGGACTTTGCCGAGTTGTTAGCTAGCTAATCCGCTAAATTATTCCCTTTTATTTCGCAGTAACCTGGGGCGAAGGCGATAATGTAAACGCAATTTATAGGTAAGAGGCGCTCTAGATCTTCAGAAATAGCCATAGTATATTATTTATACATAATTTTACTGAAGCTCGACGTGCGCGCAGAGTTTAGTCGCTTGAAGTCAAAGTACCCGTCATATTATCCGGCACAGGTGGTTTTTCGCCACCGGTCGACGGACGTTACTATTCGACAATAATACAATTATTATCTTAACACTTCCGTACAGAGGGGGGGTCTAAGCTAGAAAATAGCCGCCGGGAGTCTTACGATTCCGCAGCGCAAAAGGGATTCCCGCCTTTCGACTGCTCCAAACTGTCGCCTCTCTGCCGAGTCTCAACATAGGCCCGACACGGCCACGCAACGTCCCTTTTAGGTAAAGTGCGGGGCAGCGCGAGGCGTTCTCAGCCGCACCCAAACCTCCATTCTCTTTTCTTCCTTGATCGCGCGTTTTCATTCTCCTCGCCTTTTTGCTTTCGCATATACTTTCCTTGGTATGCCAGGGATACCGCAGTCCGTGTTCTTAGCCTTTGAGGACGCGGAGAGGAGTCAGAGGACCCCGCAGCCGTCCTCGACCTTGAGGCCGATCCCCTCATGGCTCTGCGTGGGACTTGGCTGGTTCGGCTGGGCCTGCTGGGTGAAGAGTTCGCACAAAACGCCCGAAGCCATCTTTGACTTGATTGCTGTCTTCCTTCTTCTGCTTGTACTTACATTTATCTTTCTCAAAGTCTTTCTCGTTTTTGAAACCATCGCTGACGCTCTTTCTCCCGTCTGCGTCTGGATTGCACCCCGAACACTATCGAAATGCAATCACTGTCGGCTTTGCGAAAAGTGCGATGAAATCATTGATGCATCGGTTCTACTGCGAGGTTCCTTGCTCATGACCAAGCCAGTGGAGAAGTACGGATTTTACGATTTGCCGAATTTGCGAAAGTCTGCTGCTGGCTGCCACCTTTGCCAAATCCTGCTTTCCTCAGTAATTAAAGACGAGGTAGTCGAAACACCCATTTCCTCCACATCATATTTGCTGCCTAAAACTTCCCAGAAGTCCTCTGCGACACAGGAAACGAGCGGAACTCCCCAATCAGCCAGGATCGTCCTAGAAATTATGATGCTGGCAAGGGTCTCCAGTCCTTCCAGGCTACGGATGCTATTATCAGGACCGTCCATAGTGAAAGCTAGGGAAGTCATCATTACTTGGGAGTCAGAACGTAGGCATATACAACCCCAAACCCGCGTTCTTTGCTGATATATACACAGCCGAGAAACATATTGCTAAGCACAATTGCTACAACTCCATTCTCCAAAACTCGGAAGATATCTTCGAATGGGCGAATGAAAAAGTCAAGAAATGCCATGAAAGCTTCAGCCATGTGCGTTGCGATCAAGCGTTTGTGGACGATGCTCTGAAGCACTATCTTCCGCTCAGGCTTCTTGATCTACGAAGGTTCAACGAGGGTGTCGTTTCCCTGGTGTCCACCAAGTCATTCGAACGAACGTGCCGCCGCATCCATTACTGCTCTCTAAGTCACTGCTGGGGTCGAAAAGTCAACGTTACGCTGACGACGGAAAATATGGCGGCAATGACAACGATTCAATGGCAAGATTTACCTCCCAGTTTCCGGGACGCTATCGGAATCACGAGGAAATTGGGGATTGACTATCTCTGGATTGACTCCCTTTGCATAGTCCAAGATGATCCTCAGGACTGGGAAGAACAAGCAGCGAACATGGGGTTAATCTATGCAAACAGTAGGTGCGTGATTTCTGCTACAGCCGCAAGCGATGCATCTGGGGGATGCTTTCTACCACGCGCACTGAGCTATGACGATTGCGTCCTACGCCAGGACAAGGAACGACTGCTGGTAGTATCTTCGTTAGAAAGATTCCCCACCTTGGACACCTTGTTCGATCGCTTTGTTGACCAGGCGCCCGTATCCACGAGAGGATGGACGTTTCAAGAACGATACCTTGCTTGCCCAACCCTACACTTCTGCAACGGATTCGTGTTATTTGAATGCAATTCCGTGATCGCGTCACATTACAAGGATAAGGAGAAAGGCTATTCATTCAATCCAATCATTAGGGCTGACGGGAAGCTTCACGACCCAAAGGACATTCGGACAATCGGCAAGAACATTCCGGAAATCGACGAGAACATCCCGCGCCATAAGGCGCTTCCTTTACCACCGAACACTCAATACTTTTCCTCCAAATATAAAAGAGCATACCTCGAAGACTGGAAAAGAAGACCCAAAACCAATCCCTTGTACACCGCTCAACAAGAAAAGAGGGAGAAATTGCTCAGATCATCCGCTCGAACGGGAGTCCGAGGTGCTTTCGACTTTGTTATGCGCTTCCAGGGCGATTCACTTGCAGAAAAGATGGAATTCCACGAGTGTTGGTTTAGTTTGATGGGACAGTACTCAACCCGTCACCTGACCTTCGCCAAGGACAAGGCAATGGCAATTGCAGGGGTTGCCTTCTTCATCCAGCAGAGGACAAATCTCTCATATGCTGCCGGGCTCTGGGCTGAAATTTTAGTTTTCAATCTTCTCTGGGTACGAGCGGGTCAGCCAGGCCCTAGAATCCTTCACGCATCGCCAACGTGGTCATGGACCTCCATCGAAGGTCCCATAACGCACCGGCTGTCGTATGTAAAGAACTATGAACACTACATAAACTTCAAATCGAGCTGGAAGGATATAAGCCCTCTTATCGAGGACGAGGCCTTACTCGAAACTGAGTCAGTCAACGGCATAATCCACAATGCGAAGTTGCGTCTCAATGGGCATTTGTGCCGGCTCGACCCCGCTAACATCAACGTTGACTTCGATGTCGCTCCATCTCCAGAGTACCAAAACCTCCTCTTTCTTCCCATCCTCTCTTTCGAGAATCGCGACGTGGAACCCGAAGGTGACCTCATCAAACTCCATGGAATTGCCTTGGTGCAAAGAGCGACGCCACCTAGATGTCAAACCGAAGACACAACCGACGACAATGACGCAAGCAGCAAGAGTGGACTGAGTCCCAAGGGTTCCAAGGGCAAAGGGCGGGCAGCTGATTGTTACGAACGCGTGGGATATTTCTGGACCGTGGACAAGCCGACCGTAGAAGCTTTGCTGATGGCCACGCGTCAGAAGTCGACGATTGAGATTGTGTAGGAGCGCCTCGGTTGCCAGCCCCACCAAGTCGCATACTTCTTATCCCTTGCCAGTACGAATGTGTTCACGCGGCAGTGATATTCCATCCTGGCCAATGGATTACACGATTGCTCAACCCCGGACAGGGTCTCGAAGATTTTCCGTGGCCGATACTCTAGCATCTGTTCCTAGTACCACAGAGTCTCCAATTTTTACGCACGGGCGCCAAACACTTGCGAACCCATTATGTGGTAGTAAAGGAGACATCCGCCAGTTCGAACGGGTATAGAATGTTGGGCTTTTGCTAAGTGCTAAACCCTTATTTCTTCCGAGTCAGTCCCATGCCTGTCTCGTGCATATGCCGCCTGAAATCCCGATGTGAAACGGCATAATTAGTGAAGGATTGGGGTGAACGGGCAATGCCAGCCCTTCGTATCCTTACTCTATAATCCTATCTACCCCGTCAGAATGGATTTGCCGATAGATGTAAGAGGTACAATCTATATTTAGATATCGAGGAGTTCGCTAGGGATTAGAACCCTATCCAGGATATATAGAGGAGGCGTTGTTAATAGTAGTAGGTGGACGGTACTACCCTTAGGGGGGTGGTCCGCTTGATACCTATTGCGATGACGAGCTCGGTCTCCACTATCGTAGGTGCACTGCAGTCACGCATGCAGGCAAGTTGAAAGGGTAAGTCGGCTATATTTCATGCTACACTAAGATGAGGTGGTAGGAGGTTTTCAGATTTTAGCCTTCTCAGGTCAAATGTAAGTAAAAGGTGGAATGAAAAGAACTGTGTCTTGTGTTCGTGTACAATCTGAGGAGTTTATATATCTAGTTCCTAGGGGTAGTTTTGATACTCTGAACCGTTCCGGCCTAATTTATATCCACCAAGCTGAGACGCTCTTCGGTGGGCCATTTGACACTAATCTTTAAGAGTAAAAATATTTAACAATATTAAAACTTTAAATTTTACTTAAATTTCATGTCCTTAGGCTTATTACCTGTCAGTCGTACATGCGGGTGATGCACCTACAGTTTCCTATTGGCGGTTGTGAACATCTGATGAGCACCGACTGCTGTGTCCGTATTGACCACGTCAACACAAGCTAAAAGAACCGGAAATAGTAAGTGCATCATACGCCACTTTTTCCAGCGGCTTCTAGCAAAATATCATTCGATATTCAATTTGATCGGCGGTGTCATACAGATTGAGTGTGGAGAGTCCCGTACGAGCACGACACACAGCAGAGAATGAAAACGGGTACGCCTGCAGCTGTCGAGGTTATTGGTCTGCATTCGACTCGCTCTTATAAGTGGTTTGATGTTGAGCTTGGTTGCGCTTAGCCGGGGTGTGCTCCGGCTCCTGCAGTGGGCCACTAGGCCTCGGTTGTACCCTTATGGCCCGTGCTTATCAGTGGGGCTCTCAGGTCCCGATACTTTTCCCAACTTTCATAACATACTTTACACAAACCTCCCAGTGGCTGGCGTGATTTGTCCCCCCGTATTTGAGATTTGTCCCCCCAATGAGATTTGTCCCCCCAATGAGATTTGTCCCCCCAATGAGATTTGTCCCCCCAATGAGATTTGTCCCCCCAATGAGATTTGTCCCCCCAATGAGATTTGTCCCCCCAATGAGATTTGTCCCCCCAATGAGATTTGTCCCCCCAATGAGATTTGTCCCCCTAATGAGATTTGTCCCCCCAATGAGATTTGTCCCCCTAATGAGATTTGTCCCCCGCGCCGATAATAATAAAACTTAATCGCTTAATTTAGCTTAGTGTACAATCTACTAGCGCGCGACTAGCGCGCGACGCGTCTATAATAACTATATATAATTATAGCAGAACTTTAGTGCCGAGTTTATCTATTATCTTGTAAATCTAATATAGAAGCTATTGCGCCCCTTCTAGAACTTCTTTACAACTCCTATAAGGAAGCGTATAATGCTCTTAAGGCTTATAGCATGCAACATAGCTACGGCTTCGTGCTTAAGTAGAGCAAACCTTACAATTCTAACATTAAAACATAATATTATTATTACTATAATTAATTTAGGAACTATTAATTAAAGGCAAAAATCCTAAACATAAGCATACGCTTAATAGGGTGCCCTTTTAAGCTTATTATCTTTTAGGAGAAGCACAGCGATCATAGAGGCTAAAGGTCTAAGACAAGCATTATAACTACCCACGATTAATTAACCTAAGCGTATATAATGTCTATCGCAAGCGTACATTGTTATAAAGGAAGGTAATTAAGTTAATAACTCGTGCTAGGGTGCAGCTAATGCAGATATTAGCTACGATTTAAACTAAAGATTAAGACACACTAGTTTCTACTACTAATATCTAGAGTAAGAGGAAGGCGATTTAAAAAAAACACTTAAATAGGAAGAGTCTAATAGAGACCCTACTAGACAACTTGTCTATAGAGGATTAGATCTTTGCTATTAAGAAGGATTCTAAAAATTGTGTGTAAAACCTCTTCTTCGTCTACTAGAAGCAGATTAAGCTACTACTTCTAAACCCTAACGTTCTCCTAATAGACTGCACGTACTAAACTAATAAATATAAACTTCTACTCCTACACATACTTAGCTACACTAACCTATAGACTTTTTTCTCTACTAGCTTCTACTTCCTTAGTAGTAAAACACAAGTAGACTATTATTAGGTAATTATAAACTTCTTCCTTAAAATAAAAGTATTACGACCACGCGTTTTTATTAGTAATTAGAAAGAGGCGCTAAAAATAGTAGCTTACTTATTACTTCTAAAAGTTCCTTAACTATTATGCGTATAGCATAGTAACAAGAACGTCTAGATAAAGGCCTAATAGACCTAGCGGGATGCTAACAGCAGGGCAAAAGAGGAGAAGTAAAAGATTATTAAACATAAGGCTATATTTATAAAGCATTAGACTTAGGTATGCTATTCTATATTTATTACTTAGCAGGCTTTAAAGAAGGCTATCCTACAAGCAATACATAGAGCTAATAAAAGTAGCTTGTCTACGCAAAGAGACCACTAAAGTTCTAGTTAAAGGAGAATAATCTGCTTAAAGACTATAGCTATCAACAAGAACTCTACAGATACTTGCAGGAGAACCAATACCTTATACGCCCTAAGTAGGCAGCTACTTAAACCTCTTAGAACTAATATTACAATATAATTATAAGCTCGCCAATTAAAGGGATGCACAAGGTGTTAAAAGACTACCTTATAACCTCTAAAGGCAACTTATTGCGCGTTATTAAGTAAATTAAGTAGATAGTAAAGAGCTAATATAATAAGTATAAAAAAGAACTCGCTTCTTCTAAACATAGTATTAAATTTAAGCATTAGCTAGATGTAATGACGTTCCTGCCTTATAGCATTCACGACGTCTTAATGCCACCTACAATTGAGCGCATTAGGCAATAGGATCTGCTGCGTTAAGAAGAGCAAAGACAACGCCGCGGCGGACATCCTTATTCCGGCCTCTTTAAGAAGACGAATAGTCTCCTATGCCGCCATATGCTGCAAGAAGTAATAGCGGCTAAGTTATTATTATAGCTAAACTACCTTTATAATAATTACTAGCGCTATTAACGTGAGCAAGGACTATTAGTTAGGCTATTTTTAAAGCTATATTATTCTATTTTAAAGCTATTAACTACTTAGACGCAAGGTGGCCTAAGGAGAAATAAGGTATTAACTTACTAAGACCTATTAGCTTTTAAATAACGTATACTACCTTCCTTACCTTAATTTTAATCTTATCACAAACCTCTAGGTTAAACACTCACTGAAGCTTTGCGACAAGTAACTACATCTGTCACAGTATCAGCTCCTACTTCTGCTGCAAGTTTCAACTCTATAACTACATCTACATCTCTGTCGATACCTGCGCCTGCTTCTATGCCTACTCTTACCAACCCTCGTTCGTCTCCGCCTGTGGCTGTTGCAGTATCTGTTACAGTAGCTCCACCTCCTGCCTAGCAGGCCCCATCGCTGCAGGAATTCCTAGCTAACATTAAGCGTCAACACTCTCAGCCCGTTCTATATAAGTGCCACGACATAATTGCAGTAACTAACTTCTAGAAAGAGACTAGACAGGAAGACGACCCTATCAAGTTAATTAAAGCGCGGAATATAGCTCTTGCTACAGAAGGGCTTTTTACTTCTTGCACTCCAACTATAGCCTAGAACTATCACTTTAGAGACATAGAAGCTTTCTATGCTAAGAGATTTGCGCAAGTCAATGCTTAGAACGCACTTACTAAGCCTTAGGACGTACCTACGCCGCGGCCTAAGCGTGTTGCAGCAATAGCGGCTTCAGAGGCATAGAAAACTCTGGGACCGCGTAAGAGACAGCGGCATCAGTAGAAGATTTTGAGCGAGTATTAGTAACATTAATGCACTTTCATGGTTGTAATTTATTTAGCGCTAGTTGAGTGTAGCTAGCGCGGGGGACAAATCTCATTAGGGGGACAAATCTCAAATACGGGGGGACAAATCACGCCAGCCGAGGTTACATGTGTAGTACGGTATTAAAAATAGTAGTAAATAGGGAACTATTACACTACGTAGTAGTATAGTAGTTATATGCTAAATTTATATGACCCGTACACGTGTGTTACGGAATGTAGTAAAAAGAAAGATTATAAGCTAAAGAATTACGCCCAGGGTGTAATTCCAGAAAGCACGGATCCCCGGCCCAGTAAGAAGAGATCACGGGGCGGCTTAGGTTAGTAGTTATGTGATATAACTCCAGGCAGAGAGAGCTCTAGCGCCGGAGGTAGAGAAGGACTCCACTAAGATAAGAAGACTCCGCTGGAGGCTCCCTTAAGCGACGGAGTCACAGGCAAGGAATAGTTCTATATAATAACAGAGGATCTTCTAGGTTATGTTAATTCTTCATAGTCAACTCCTTATAGTTAGTTCTCTCTTTAGTAGATTGATACTTCCTAGTTATTTTATAGGTAGTTATAGAATTAGTTACTTAACAAGCCTTTGTGTTTATTAACGCCATCCTCGAATCCTACTGAAGCTTACCTTAATACAGTGTTCCTTTGCTATAGCGTTAGTAAGTTGAATCTGGTTATAACATACTAAGTAAAAATATACGACTCGGTAACATGTTGGTTCAGCACTTGGCGCGGTTCGGCAAATGGCGCACCCCAACCAAATCACGCAGTTTACAACACCTCGTTACTGAGCCATCCACAATAGCTAGAATATTCTAATAATTCATTTAATTACTATATAAATTGCTGCGAAAAAGATGTACTACTGGAATTTCGCTGGAAGTTTAATATTGCGGCCACGGCGCGTTGTTGTTGTGGGTGCTGGATCACGCCCTATTTCATCACCCCTATCCCCCCTACCCTCAGCAACCACCACACGTTGCTTTTTTTTCTGTTTTGGCGCTGCGGCAGGCTTTGAGACCTTCCTCTTTCCCTTTTGGGAAGTTTGTATAGCCTTTTCGGAGTTTTCTTTCTCCTGAATCCTCTGTTGTTGCTCAGCCTGTTTCTCCGCCGCGACCCTCTCCTTTTCCTCCCTTTTCTTAACCCTCAACCTTTCTCTCTCTTTCTTCTCCTGCAGGTTACGTAGCTTAGCTAAGGTTATTTCTGCCTTCTTACGCGCTTTTTCGAGTTCTACTTTCTCTTTCTCCTTATCTACAACGCTCTCGCGTACTCTAGCCTCCCTCAGCTTCCTCGGGGACCAGAAAACTGCACCACCGTGGTACTCCCTGCGTTGTTGCAGGTCTAGAGGCTTGCTCTTCTTCTGCTGCTTCTTCTTAACTTGTAGGGCCTTTGTCAGGCCTTGTACCTCAGCGTGGAGGATGTCATTTTGAACAGAGATGTGGTGGAGAGAACGCTTCAGCTTCTGCACCTCCCTACTGCCCTCCTCCCTCACAGTATTACGCACGAGGGTCTCGATTTTGAGCCAATCCTTGCCGCTGAGTACAGAGGTACTGCTCTCTCTCGAATCCTGCTCCACTGGAGTTGATGGCCTGTATTTCTGAAGGATAACCTCAGCGTTACGGGGCCATATACCAGTGGCCTCAAAGGACTTTAGAATCGTTTTCTTCTTGAAGGAGATGGTCCAGGCTTCCCAGAAGAGAGGGAAGAAGTCTCCTTTCTTTACTGAGAGTAGCCCCTGGGCCTCGTGGAGATAGGTAGTGAGGGCTTTTGAGTAGGCTGATGAGAGAGGCTTAAAGAGTACTACATCAAGGGGCTGCAGCGTGTGGGTACTGTGGGGGGGAATATCATAAGGAGAATCCGATTGTGGTCACAGTAGTCGATAAACTCTCTCGTTACGTGGGACCCATGGCCATCCACGATCAGTAGTCGGTAGGATCGACGAGCTTTCGCTTTTGTATACCGATCGAAGACCTGCTCGAGCCACGCAAGGCCTATATCGTTGTTGGTCCATCCATTAGGAGATGTAGTGACGAATACCTCATGCTTCCCAGCCTCAATATCCTCTACCCAGGCCGATTGGAGAGCGTTATTGGCAGCTGCAAATAGTAGCCCTGGTGGCAACGCAGTTCCATCAGCGCAGACGCAAGCTAGGATGGTCATCCACTCTCTGTTGCCATCTTGGAGGGCTGATTTCACTTCCCCGCGGTCCCACATAGCTTTGCTGAAGATCCTTTTGCTTCTTCCAATCACTCCTGTAAGGAAGCCCTTCTCATCCATATTGTACGTGTGACGAGGCTCTATATTGTACTCCTCCATTTTCTCTAGCAGAAGTTGAAAGAATTGCTCGTATTTAGCCCCTGAATCAGCTTAGTGGCGCGCGAGATCCATTCCAGTAACCCAATAGGGGGTGATTTCGACGTTGTAACGGTTAATAAATCGGGTAACCCAGCTTTTTCCTACTGGTTGTTCGCCGTTGGTTTTTGCAATTAATAAAGCAAAATTCTGCAGCATCTCCCTTGTAGGTGGTAGACGACGGCCTGTAAGCTTTTCTATATAGCTTACAAGCTCCAGTTCTTGTTGAGGGGTAAGTTTTCGCCGTTGGAGTTGTTGCTCTTTCATCGGCACGTTTTTGCCCTGGTGTATCCTCCTCAACGTAGTGTCTGGTACACCATATTTTTCGCTATTTTTCGATACGAGAATTCTTCTCCTGGTCCGCGCGATTCGATTTCTTCAATTGCCTTGTCAATTGGATCCATATTGGCTGAGTTATGGGTGGGTGAAGGATTGGGTGGAAAATGCGGGGGTGCGCCATTTGCCGAACCGCGCCAAGTGCTGAACCAACATGTTACTATACTTACTTCGCCTCAACAATTTAAAAACCTCAGCGTACGATACCATAAACCTTCTCTCCCTTACCACCCCTTCTAGGCGTAACATTTGCATATACGTACTACACAGCTTTATTTGACTTACATATAATCACGGCAACAGGCTTAATGCGTACCTCGCCAAAAGCTCGCGCAAGCTTAAAAAACCCTAAGCCACGTATAAAACCTGCTTCTGGTGTAAGCTTTTGGTTTTACCCGTAGGGCTCACAAAACTGCATATGAAGCTGCAAGCCCTTAGCCTCGAAGCCCTTGAAGAACCCTACTTTGTATAGAATATCGTCCTATAGTAGCAGCCAAGGCGCTCCCAGAAGGATCGTTGCGCTTAACCGAGGGGTGACGGAGCTCCTAGCTTCGCGAGTGTACTGTCCCGTCACGTGCTGTGTAATACTCGGGTGCCCGAGTGCCAGTTTGAAAATTGACACCCTTTTCAACCTCGTTTAGCGTGCTTGGCATATTTTTCCCAGGCGTATATAAATACCACTACCTCATCTCTTCCGCTGAACACACGCTCACCCACGACCACCACACTCATCCAGCAGCTCCTCTGCGTGATCTAAGAAGCTCCGACTCTTCTACCGCAGCAAAACCCGTAAGGAAACACGATACCCTTTCACCGATTCTCTACACAGGTAACGCAAATATGTGGGTATTTGGTGTCAACGCTTGCTTCGGTCCTAGTCGTCGTCCTTACGAGTTCCTGCCTACGTATCTTATCGACCATACGGACTACTTCAGCGACAAAGTGGACGAGTGGTTCGATTTCGACGATGGCGAAAATCCTAGTTCCAAAGAAGTTGACTTCCCGGAGGAGTTGGACTTCACGGACATCAACGAGGCGGCCGGTAAGTCGGATCGCACTGAGCTAGTAGCGGTTGTGGTAACTAATTTTACCCACAGGAGAAATATTCGCCAAGTGGCCGTTAGCACAGGGAGATGGCTCGAACCCCCCTTCTGTGACGCATTTCGGCGTACGGGGTGCGATGATGCAGCTTGACCGCTGCAAAGTCAACATCGAACGCATAGTGCGAGGCTTGTTGGAAGCGTACGTCTTTGGCATCCGCGTTGGCGCCCACCAATTCTGTCGCGATATCAACAAGTTGCTGGTTTAGGCTATCGATTTCATAGGCGACCGCAAGGATATTTATCGCTTGGCGGGCTTTGCGTTCAGTGGAGTCCTCGAAGCAGATAGGCCCGTGCTCCAATCCCTGGTCGATAAGCACTGCTGCTTGTCAAACGCGAGCCTCGGGGACGATGAGAAGCATAGCTACCTGTTGTGCCGCAACGGTATTGAGAAGGTCGACACTGCTTTCATCGAGGGACTGCCGCCGGCTTTCAAGCGCCGCTTCATGGAGTCGTTCATTGACGTGGGAGGTCAAGAGGATCGGGATAAGAAGTACCGTTCCCCCTGCTATCTCAACCATGATGACGACCAGGACCGGAAGGCATGCGAAAAGGAGGGATTCCGGAAGGACAACGTCAAGACCCACATGACGTTCGACAAGGAGCGTGGGGTCGGCCGTTTCCCGCGCAAGAACTGAAAAGTTCAGATCGGAAAGAATGGCTTGGTATGTTGATGATTTTCTCCTCCTTGGTCTAAACCCGCTGACCGTTCCTGTCGTCTCTGGCTCGTTCACTTGGGGGTACGGTGCCACTTCGAAACAGCATAATTGCTGAAAGTTCACTTCATCTGCTGCGTTAGTCCAACTTCTTTGGCTAAGCAGTAATGGTATCTGAGATAGGCTGGGACGCCACGGATGGCGTGGTGGGCGGCTAGTCGTTCACCTGGGCCTGTAGAGAACCACATGGTTGAGAAAAAGTCAACGGAGTCATGAATGCAATACGATGTATACCATTGAACAAATCTTTTCTAGGTATTGAACGTTGATGCTCTCGGTTGGGCAAGGAATCGGAAAAGCGCTGCCTCGGTATGAGGATGACGACGGCCCCAGATGGCTCGTGCCAACCCTGCCACAGCTCATCCTTTCCCAGCGCGTCACCACACCTTCCCCACACTTCACGGACACATGCACCCAAACAATGCCTCCTGATTTCTCATAGCACGAAACTAGTTCTACCATGTCCAGCACACTCGCACCCGTGAAGAGAAGGCTCCCCTCTGCATTACGATGCTCGTCTTGCGGAGAAGTTCGCACGAGCGGAAGGTGGCGGCGCTGGATGAGCAGTACGCAAACATCTACAAAGAGGCCCAAGACGGCCATCTTCTTCCCAGGCACGCCTCCTTTCTTTCACGGCCTCTAATTATGCTTTCAAACCTGTAAATGCTAAGAATTACTAGGCCAAGGCGTCCAACGCGTCGGCATGGCCACGCCCTGGCTCGAAGCCTTCCCTCGTACCGCGAAGCCCATCCTCGAAGAAATCGATGCCACGCTCAACGTTCCCCTCACCAAGGTCATAGAGAGCGGTACCAACGCCGAGCTGAATCTTACACAGAACTCTCAGCCTGCCATTATGGCGACGTCGATCCTCATCCTCCGCATCCTAGAACAAGAATTCGGCTTCAAGACCAGTGAAAGGGTGGACATCACACTAGGACACTCATTGGGAGAGTTTGCTGCTCTAGTAGCTGGCGGCTATCTCAACTTCCAGGATGCGCTGCGCATGGTGCGCAAACGGGCAGAGGTCATGGCGCAATGCACGAAAGAAGCATCGGAGAAGGAAGGCGGCGAGTTCGGCATGATAGCGCTAGTCTGCGAGTCGGAAGCCCACATGCAGGCCCTCATCAAGGGTCTCCACGAATTTCTCGATCTCTCCTCCTCCGGCTACAAGACCGATTCGAGCCAAGACGTCCCGGCCGTCGAGCAGGTCCTCATCGCGAACATCAATTCTAAGAATCAGATTGTGCTTAGTGGCAGCGTTGAGAGGATGCAGACGCTGTTGACGAATCTGCGGCAGTTCGGCGGGCATGATCCAAGAGCGGTACGGCTGAAGAGCGACTCGCCGTTTCACAGCCCGTTGATGAAGCCCGCCCAGGAGACGATGAAGAGGATACTGTACAAAGAGAGGAAGGATGGGAGTGACATCGTCACGTGGCCGGGTATCATGCCTTGCATATCGAACGTCTCGGGAAGGCCGTTCGCCAGCAAGGAGCAGCTCAAGGATCTGTTAGCAAGAAGCTGTGTGGAGACGGTGCAGTGGTGGAGCTCTATCAAGTATTTGCATGAGGAAGAGAAAGTGAAGAGATATGTCGGCATTGGGCCGGGCAAGGTTGGGAGAAACCTTGTGGGCAAAGAAGTTGGCATGAAGGGTGCTGTGAAGGGCGGAGGCGTGTGGGGCATTACAAGCCCGCAAGACATGGAAGAAGTCGTAAGAGCGCTGGATGACACGGAGATGGTGGAAGATGAGTGACTTGCCAGCTCTATGCTGGAAAATTCTCATTCAAGATTAGCTTCCGAAGGCTAGGAGATCGATAAACCATTGCTTTTGTAATGGTATATCATGATGCACCTGGCTGGCCTTTGATGCTGTACGTCCTGCAAGCCAAAAAACATGTGTGCAACCAGAAAGCAGATCACCACTACGTTCCCTGCACGTTCAAACCGGCATCGACCTGGATCCTCGCACCTGTAATGCTCGTGTTCTTCGCCAACATGATGAATGCATCCGCGCAATCCTGTAGATCGGTCTCGTGTTTCAGTGCCGCGTCATCCTTGGCTGCCTGGATCCTCTCCGCCGAGTACTTGCTACCCTACGCACACATTAGCTCCATCAATCTACCCGCGCACTCATAACCAATCAAACTCGAGAGATGAGGGAAGTATCTGCACGCTGGAGGAGCAGGAAGTGAAAGGGACCAATATACCCATTCAGTAAGCAACAGTCCCGGAAGTACCGTGTTCACGCGGATCTTGGGGCCCTGCGTCGCGCCCAGGCACTTGATGAGCTGCAGCTGCGCGGCCTTGGTCACAGCATACGGCATTGAGGACCCGCCCTGAGAGACGGCGGCGATGGAGCCCGTGCTGATGAAGACGCCACCATCGGGGTTAGCTTCGAAAGTGGGCTTTGCGGCTTTGAGGAGGGCCAAGGGTGCTTTGACGTTGGCGGCCCAGCACTGTTCTTCCGTTAACACTCACCGTAGAGAGATGGTCTGTATGGGAAGAGGAATTTGTCATGGTGACGAGGCAGGGAAGGGAGAAAGGGAGTGGGAGCGTTACTTTATCCCACTCCTCCTCAGCCATAGCATCCAAATCCGCAAAGTCGCTGAATCTTGTCCATCCCTATACCCTTTAGCTTCTACTTCCTACCTCAGATCTACCCAACACACCGCGTTCGAAATCACGATATCAATGCCGCCCAGCTGCTTGATCGTCTCTTCAACCACACGTCTGCACTCCGCTGTTGAGCACATATCCTATCCTAATCAGCCCTGTGATGTCAAAGCGTGAGGGACGACGCACGCCTTTAACAACCACACTTTTAACGTCATGGGAGGCGCACGCAGCCGCCACCTTCTGCGCGGGCTCCAGTCGGTTGAAGTAGTTGACCGCGACGTTGGCGCCTTGTGCGGCGAAGGAGATACATATGACCTCGCCGAGACCGCTAGCATCCGATCCGTTAGCTTTAACGATACCAATGTACATTTCATCGTGCAGCCCGGGGCTTCCTCCATCTCGCTCTTTGAATATTCTTGATGGGTGCATAAAGGGAGGATGGGAAGAGCTTACGCAGATCCGCCTGTGACAAGCACACTCCTGCCCTTGAGATCGTACGGCATATTCGCTCGCAATCCTATTTTCTCTCAACCCACAGCGACGATATGAACCAGAAGAAAGGATTAGTTCCAACAAAGAGTCGCAGTGTAGTGCAGTGTCCTTCGCAGCGACCGTCTCCTTCCTTTATCCGTTCGCTCCCAGCGACGTCGCAGTCAACGATGTGGGGCACACACAGCTAGGGTACACATGGCGGGGCACCCGTAGCATCGCAAACCTCTCTTGCACCGCGACCACCCCCTGCACTGCATGCTCAGGACCTATTTTCGGAATTAGGATAGTGGGTTGTTTACAACGCAGAGCTCATGGGTGCCGGCCAGCCGATGGACGCTGTCGCTGTCGCATCTATTCGGGGCAGCGGTTCGGGCCGCTCGAGAAGCTATCGGCACGCCCGATGTCAACACTCATCCAATGACGGCTATAACCTAGTTTGCTACTCTCCTAAGCCGAAAGTCGGCCATCAAGACGTTGGGAGCGGATGTGTCGTGCCTCAGGATACGTGATACAAACAGCTGTATATTCACGTATAGAGCAACGTGTTAGCCTAGGGCAGGCAACATAGTAGCCAGATCTTTGCGGTACAGAGCAGTGAGGTACCTCAGATCGGCAATGCTATAGCTACGTCTGTGCTGTCATGGTTATTTTGATTTATTATAATATAGAAATTATACTTATCTATGATGTCGCAGTCGTCCCAACAAGGAAACAGTCGGCCGATACGCTACTGCGGAGTCCATAATCGCCACGACAGACTCTGACAATCATTTGGCCCAATTCAACATTCACATAGAGTGGAGACAGGCCTGCAATGTCAGAAAGCGAAACGAGTTTGTGTAGTAATAATGCTCTACAAGAAACCGTTTCGCAGGCTGCGGGATACCTCACGCGCCCGACTGCTCACCATATCGCATGCATTGATATCCCATCTCCGAACCTGAGCTTCGCGCGCGGGCATGCTTGCCTCCTTTGCACCTAAACCCTAGCCTGGTACAACTTACGGCTGTAAGTTCCAAAACCAGTCCATAGACGAGTTATCGTCGAAAATATCCCAAAAACATGTGTCTGCACCCACCCCTAAATTTCCTATATCCAAATCAGCAAATGTCACATATTGTCAAAATCGAGGCCCCAGTCTTCGTCTCCGCCTTCCATACCCATACCCATGCCCATATCGCCCATATCCAAATCCAGATCCGGCAAGTTGCTCATGCCGGCGCTCATGTCGCCTGTGCCGGAGTCGACTCCCATCGCGCTCAGATCCAAAGGCGCAGTACCGCCAAGGTCCAGTTGCTGGTCGATGTTTTGTTGTAGTTTGTTCATGTCGGCCATGTCGGCACCTGCAATGGATGCAGCAGCAGCGTCGTTCATTGTCGCTTCCGAAGGGAGACTGGGCGCTTGCACCATGTTGACGTTGGCGAGGTCAACGTGACCAGGCAGGCCTGCTTGCGAAATGACGGCGAGTTGAGCCTCGACCCGTCGATGCAAACGAACAATTGTTTCCGCAGCTGATGGATCAGTAGAGACAATGCTCGCCGCGTTGTCAAACTCGGACTTGAGCATCTCGCGCAGGTTCGACTGTGTCCGTGGGGTCTGAGGCGCAGGCACCGAGCTGCCTACCCATCCGACCGGCAATACACTGTTCTCGGTCATGGGCGCGCAGATGAGCGATGCGCCTATGTCGAGCGCTGCTGGACCATTGCCAGCGTCGGTCTGGGCTTTGACCTCATCAATGATAGCACCAAGGGTTTTGGATGCGCCGAGCAACCTTATACAGGTGTAGATCTGGCGATGCGTGTAGCTGGGCGGATTTGGTTGAAGAGAGGCATTGTTTGACCATTGTGAGAGTTGTTGCACTGTATGACGCAGCGAAGTAGTGAGAGTGTTGTTCGTCGCTGTGGTCCAATGGTCCAATTCGGAGATGGGTGAATATGATGAGCGAACATAATCCTGATTAGGCTTGATGGCTTGTAGCAGCTGCTCAATGTCCGTGCTATATTTAGGGTAGCGTTTCTTCAAGGTACGGAAGCATCCCTCGAGCCGAGCCGACACGATCGAGAGGATTGTGGAATGCATGGCCTGTGCATCTCCAGAAGTGGGGGCAGACCTGATAAGTTTGTGAAAGATCTGCATGAGTACGTCGTGCTCTTGGTGTGTCTGCACAAGCGCACGCGACGCCATCCATATTAGGCCACCAACTAGGGACGGCAAAAGAAAGGTCTCGTGGAGATCTGCAAAAGCAATCAGCAATCCTACAGCTTCGTATTCTATGGTAGTCAGCCACTCACATTCTAGCCCACCCTTCACTGACTCCAAAGAGAGGACCTCCGCGTCACAGCCCAGTACAATCTGGCTGAAAAGTGTAGGAACTATGAGATAGAAGTCTTGAGGCCGACAAGATGCGAACACGTCGTTACTGAGTCCATCTTTGTCGGCGTCAAAGAGACCGCAGAGCCAGCCGCTCAGATGTTTGTCTTGGTCTGCGTTCATTTCATTTGGGGTCAAACTGCGATGTCCACGCTCCAAAAGTTGGGCGACGAATGAATCATGTGTGATACCCAAATCATGATACGATAGCTCGTATCGATACGTGAATGCCAGAACGAGGACAAGGATTGCACTGAATTCGTCGTATACCGGCTGGTATTCTATAGAGGTTGTCAGTCGTCGGCTGTACCGCACAGCCACCAAGCCTTACCTTGATCACTCTCGTAACGCCACGAGTCCAGATAGGAACACAGCGGTCGCAGTACGCTGGCAGGCGATGTGAATTGCAGGATGACATCGAGCGCCTGCGTTTTCTTCGAAAGGGCGTTGCATAGAGTCTTGAGATACATGGTCATTTGCGTATCGCAAAGATGTGATATAAACTGTCATGAGTCAGGATTCGGTGTTCCTCATCGCAGTAGTCCATCTTACATCAGTCAGAGCGGTGACAATTGCACCAGCATTGCCGTCCAGATTTTCCAATTCTTCAATGTATGCGATGGCTTTGTCGAAATTATTCTTGCACTGCTTCAGTAGTTCCTGTCTAGTGTACTTCGTCGAGGGTGGACCCTGCATCGGAGCTTCGCCGAGCAGGCGCTCCACTGTGTTGGAGGAGATAAGGCCATGAAGAGAGCATGCATTCAGAAAGTCCTGTCGCACATCTGCCAGGGAAGGGTTGCTACCCAACATGTCGTCAAATCCTTGGGAGAAAGCGGGGAAAGCATTCGGATCAATACGGCCCAGAGCCTGTGTGATACATAACTCAGGGTTCATAGGGTATACCGAAGCTGTGAGTTGAGACAAGTGTATTGGAATTTTGTTAATGAGGAACGATTTGAGAGCAGTCATCATTGCCGTCGACTCATTTCGATACATGGCGTTTGCCAGGATGTCGAACGAGGCCGTGACAAGATCCGTGGCCATATTTTGAGCATCCATCTGTCACTGTCAATGAAGCTTCTCCATGAGCCAGTTGAAGATTACCTTGTAACATGCTTGCAAGTAATTATTGATGACAACATCGTCAGTCAACGGACGTGCGACAAGCTATAGAGATTAGGATATTCAGCGGGCATCTGTAGATAGGTCACTCACTAAAGCATTCAGGAAAATGAAGAGGCCAGCCCTTGTGTTGATTTGAGGGAGATCAATAACAGCCTCAAGCTGCAACGCTGCAACGTCCAGCCCAGCGTTTCCATTCGTCTCACCATCGGGGCCAGGAACAGCTGGTTCGCTGAGGTCATGCTCTTTCCGAAAGATCTCAAGGCGATTCGCAATCTGAATGTGTGTCTGCGACACGAACGGGATGAAGTCGGTGAGAGCCTGGACGAAGCCTGTTCGAATATCTGTGATGCAGGTGAGCACAACTAGATCGGACGGATTTGTTCGATAAACGGGATTGTGGGCAAGGGTCCAGGTCCCGTATCCAGCTGAGAAATGACCTACCCTTGTGCTGGTCCTTGGTCAGCAATTGCAGGATCTTGCTGTTTTCAATCAGCCCCACCGCGAGCATGCCGAGCCCCTCGCGGACATTGATAGATTGCTCCTGAGGTTGTTGCTGAATGCCAGCCATAGCCTGTATCATCGAGTCGCTGGTGTGCGACGTGACCATTGCGGACATCCATCTCGTGACGATTTTCACAGTTTGGAGCCCTTCGTTACCTATGACGGGTCGTTCGGGATGTTCGCCAGAGAAAGCTTTGTGCAAGCGATGGAAGATGAGCTCGTCCAACTGAGGAGGGTTCCGCCATCCTGACGCACTCTTTGAATTATTGCTGTCGCCTGCTCGTATCGGTCGGTCTTTAGAGAAGTAAAAAGCGGAAACGAGGACGTCGAACGCGTCAACCTTCTTTAGAGTGAGCAGTTGCTCTACGTACACGATGACCCGGGGATCGACACTGGTTGTACCAGCAGCCCGGGGCTTCAACAATAAGCCTGCTAGCTTTTGGCCGGGGACGGGGGACCGCGCATGTAGCTGAGTGGCTGCGGCAGCAAATATTTCGACGGGAATCCGGTTTTCCAGGCATTTGGTGAAGAAAACATCCCACTCCTTGACCAAGGAATCCATCGCCCGTGAAGGGTGGACGGGACGAGGCGCCCGGACTTTCGGCTGGTGTGCTAGGAATAGGTATCGAAGCGTCGTGTGTTGTAGGATTAAGGACAAGCCTGGCGACAATAGAGAGCTTGCGGAGTGCAGATCGGTGCTAGGGGTCTTATCCAGGGCCGTCTTGGCGCACGCGAACCTTGGAACGATGGCGTGAAGATTTTCAGTTGAGACTGTTAAGTGCGATAAACTGTTCGGCGAAAAAGTGGTAACATGTAAAAGGCGCAAGCTGTTTTGAAGTCGGTGCCTATCTAATCAGACGGTCAATGACGTTGTTTGTATTGTTCGCGTCTCCAATGCAGCTCCCCCATTGTGCTGGACGCCCCTGGCGGCAGGTGCCTTGCGGCGAACCCCATCACAGGTTCAGCTGCAACAACTGTACTGGAGCGGCTGTGGCTGGTGCGCAGCGAGTAACACAGAAGCGTGGACGGCATATCCTTGCATTATTGCTTTTGTGATCACTGACACGGTGCACGCAATGTTCGCGAATCTGACATGGAATTGACTGAGAACCGAGGCTGCCGTGACTGTACCGAAACCGAGAGCGAGCCATCCCTGAAGAGATAGGAATGACCACCGTGCCTGCCAAAACCATTACAACGCCATGCAATTACATCCCACAAAAATGCCATGATTCGTATTCGAATCCGCACCTGACCATAAGATAAGCTAGGTAAAAACCCGCCGAAACCTGAAAGTCAACCACAAGGAACTGGTCGATAGCCACCAAGCTTCGAGCCAAGGATAGCGTGGTACTCCAGGATAAGCAATAAACAACCGAATGTAATAGTACCGCAGCCACCTTCAGCTTTATGCGGGAGGTGGAGTGACAGCTGCCAGGCTGCGCCATCCTGCCACACGGCATTTAAGCATCGTCTTTGGCCTCCCCTTCCAGGTTCGGCGCGCGTGGACCCACCATCCAATCTTGCATGGCCAGCCACTGGCTCCACGTCTGTTCGGCGCCCTCGATTTCGGCCAACTGGGCGTCCTGTAGCGGCTTGAGGAAGGGCACCGATTCGTGCGGAGACATATCGTAATGGTGCTTAACTTCAGCCCACTCGGTGCTTTTTGCCGCGAAAAGGTAGTTGCGGCGCTCACATTCGTGCAGGGGGCCAAGCCCCTTCCGCCAATCCTCACCGAAGAAGCCGTGCATGATTCCCTTGCTGTCCATTCCAGTGATGACAAGGCGTCGTATGTACGGAACGAGAGACACCCACGCAGGAATAGGCTGTCCTCGGGCACTGCTCGCGGGACCGGGCCTGGGCCAAGGATGGCTGTACGCTCCAGGGCCTGCAGCATTTGGCATGGGTCCGGCAGAGTTCACGATGGGGTTTGATGTCCATTGGAAAGGTAGAGAAATGTTGATGAGCGCCGCGACAGCCTGGACGCCATTGTCATATTGGGCGTGGTCGAGGAAAAACCGCTGGCAGCTTTGATAGGCGGGATGCCAATCGAAAATGTCGAACTGGGGCTGCCCCGCGATTCCAGACCCTGACTCTCCAGAGGACGAGCTCGCAGCGCCGGGAAACGGCCCACCTCTCTGCGAGAAGGACGGATAGCCGGTGGGAAACTGTGCTGAGAAGCCGTGCCAGTTGGACATGGCGATAGTGATGGCTGATACTACTGCAGGGACAACGGTATCAGCACGTCTGGTTGGCCAGCGGGCGGGAACACCAGTTTATGTGTTTCAGCACTCACGCGGAAGGCGCGCCGGACGGACGGCGTAGCTGAGCACTGGCGCGGTGCTGAGAGAGAAAAGGGTCTAACAATGCAATGTGGAAGACGCGAGACGGGATGGCTTGGCCGGACGGAAGTAATAGCAGGCGTGCTATGGGCCTTTTATCTTGGAAGAAGCTCACGAGCGGGAGCACTTTCCAAGGTTAAGATGTGGCTTCGGGCGCCTCCTATAGTCAATTATTGAAGCCCCAGTGCAGTTCACTCTATTCCAAAAGGATCCTGAAGTCGACTCCATTCGAGGCTTTCTCGGCTCCGCTGGCCCCCCTGGCTTCGATCTGATCCCGGAGATCTTGCGTCTGACAGCCCAGCCCCAATCAAGTCTACCGATCTGCTTGGGCGACGGAGCTACCGTGCGCGTGCGGTCCTGTGGCTGTTTAGCTGCAGGCGCGACGGGGACGTGGGTTGCATGTCAACATCAAACACCATCGCTGCTCGCCAGGCTGTCTTCAGCTGGCCGCAGCTATGGTATGTGCTGCTGTGCTGCTTTGCGTCTGCAGCCCCCTGACCGCCGCCATTATGGTGAGGCTCATCGTCCTTGGTGCGGTCGGCTCCGCCGAGTTCTGGACGCGCATCAGGGCGCAACGTCGTCGTCTGTTATTGTCATCTCAGACGCGCGCAAACCACCGGTCCACCAGGGTCGCCGACCGACTGGAATTGACAATGCGCCGCCGAACGCCTCATTACTCGGCTTCGTACAGGCCAGACGTTGCATGCATTCGGAGGATTTTGTCAATCATGCAGGAGTTCTCTTTGCAGCCAAGTCAAGCGAGCTACAACGACGGCTGGCGGGCACTTGATGTGGCCATGCGCCAGCTCTTGCTCGCCGACCAATACGGCGCATCCTGTTCGGCGCGGCCTAAATGCGGAAGGCAATATGATCGACTAGCAGGTATAGGCGGCGTAGACGCCACGAAGCCACTGCGGGTTGTGGTTTGGTTAAGGTGTGTTTAGGCGTGAAATACACGACTTTCCCCCAGCAGCCTCGATCAGTCCACACGGCAGGTTGCACAGCCATACCGCCCACACAGCTCAGGTGGCATGTAAACATATCCAATTGCGTCCTGGAAGTACCTGTTGGTGCCGAGCTGGAGCTGTGCAAGACCGCCGCGGCCCGCGTCATCGGCGGGAATGGCTTACGGATGTGAGTTTTTCCATTGCGTGGGAATGCAACCCGACAGCCTGGGAAGCGCGATCTCAGTACGACCGCAGCGCCTGCACGCAATCCCACAGTGCCGAACATCTGCGACCCATTCCTCTTTATAGCACAGCCGCGGCATCGTGGCGTCTCACTGCATAATCTTCAACCTTGCCTGTTCCTAGTTGACAGTCTTCGCCATGTCCTACTCGCTCGCCTCGCGCACCAAGGAAAGTGATATCATCGCTGCACAAGACACTCTATTGACTATGGAAGTTCGCAAATGGGCTCTCGATGCCCACCATCCATCTCGGCGTCTACTTGACATCTGGCTCGGAGACCTACCAGGCTGTCAGATGGGCGTTGGAGGTATGATCCCAAGTTCCTTGATGCTTGCACCTAAACAACGCCCGTGACGTGTGCTCACCATGCCCCGCAGGCCGGTTATAGAGGGTAGGCCAATTCCAAATCACCAGACACTGCACAACAATTGACCATAGGCGCACAAGGATTGATTCCGCTCAAATGTATCACAATGAGAAGGAAAGCGGAAAGGCTATTCTCGATTTCCTCTCCAGCGACGCCAACACAGACTCGCTCAAGAGGGAGGACATACACTTCACCTCCAAGCTAGCCTCCAACTCGTCCTACGATACCGCCCGCAAAGCCATTTCGAGATCCGTAAAAGAATGCGGGCTTGGCTATATTGATCTATTCCTCCTCCATTCCCCTTATGGAGGTAGGAAAGCCCGCCTTGAGAGCTGGAGAGCGGTCGAAGACGCCATCGAAGACGGCGAGATCAGAATTGGTGGCGTTTCAAACTACGGTGTTAAACATGTCAGTAGTTCCCCGTGGTGTCCTAACAGAGCTCCGCAGGTGACCTGAGCAAGATGCGAAGCCTCTGCCACAGCCTTGGTGCCCTGCAGACTCGTAAAAAAGAGCGTGCAGCAGCTAACAATAGCTTTGCTACGCTTGGATGTTCGTGTTGGTGGGCGGTTGGTCGTCGCCTTCCTCCGACTGCAAAGGAACTTTCCGCTGCGCAGTACTGCAGGGCCGACGAGGCTGTGTGGCTTTGCAGAATCTCAAATGCACGCGCTCACTTTGCGATTGTTTACTGATCTGGCTACCAGCTACAAGAGCTTCTGAATTCCAAGCCCAGAATCCTCCCTGCTGTAAACCAGGTCGAGGTTCATCCTTTCAACACGAGGGAGGACATCACCTCGTTCTGCCAGGAGAACAAGATCGTAGTGGAAGCGTATGCTCCGCTTGTCCGAGCGCTGAAGATGAAGCATCCCACCATTGTCTCGCTCTCGAAAAAGTATGCGTGCACGCCGGGGCAGCTGCTGGTTCGATGGAGCTTGCAGCACGGCTACGTGCCGTTGCCCAAGAGCGTGAAGAAGGCGCGGATCGTCGAGAACGGTGAGATCGGAGGCTTTTCCATCGATGATGCCGACATGAAGAAGATGGACGGGCTGGACGAGTACCTTGTCACGGGTGAGTACAGCGACTTTCCTCTTTGCGCGCGTCAAACAGCGCCCACGCAAGCGTGGAGACGCAATTCTGGTGGCTCGATGAAATTTTTCAAACATTTTCCTGCTGACCACTGCGAGACTGGGACCCCACCGACACAGCGTGACCTAGTCGCAGGCAGATAAGAGGACAGGCGTGGGATGTGTGGGCAGTCAATTTTTTTTGCTGCAGGCGGGGTTTGGGGTTTGGGGGCTGGAGGTGAACAGGGCGAGACCATGGCAGGGATCATGCGTTCGTAGAAAATCGGAGGCGTCCGGCTGTGATTCGTCCGCGGCCTGGACATTCTCGGAACATCTCGGCCTCTTGCAACCCCGCGGCGACCTGCCCACTCCTCCCACTGCGTCCCAAGGACCCTGAATCTAACACGTAAAGCTGCGTTTGCCGCGCCGACGGTCACAGAATGACAGCGCCCGCTCGTACTGAGAGGCGGCGTGTTCACGTGCTCTCGCCGCCGCTGCGCGCCCATTGGCTCAACCGTTCCTTATCTTTGACCTATACACCATTGTTTGCATACCAGAAATATGGCGCCGCTTGCAGCCGCCAATTGACCACTGAGAGGGCGAGCCGCCCTTGGACCGCCTGGCCGCTGACGTTGCCTTGGCCATAGTTATTTTCTTCTGCTACTAAGATCGCGCTCCGCCAACGGACAGGCTAGGTAAGTGATGGTACTTGGAGCTGGCAGTAGACTGTGTATATATACGGCCCATCGCTCCTGTCCTACGTGTCACTTCTCCTTCTGATACTCAACATCTTAGCCTTCGAGCTCACAGTTTACTTGCCCAAATACACACATCATACGCCACACCATACACAATGGGCGAGCCTGAGTTTGAGCAAGCCTACAAGGGTGAGTACTGTTTCGTCAAGATACCGGAACGACGGCGCAACAATATGAGACCGTCAACGTTACCATCTGCTCGAACCAATATCAGAATTGCTTCTGACTTCATTCACAGAGCTCACTTCCACCCTCGAAGCCTCCACCCTCTTCGAAAAGAACCCCGAGTACAGGAAGGCACTTGAGGTCGTCTCCATTCCTGAGCGCATCATCCAATTCCGCGTTGTCTGGGAGGATGACTCCGGCAAGTGCCAGGTCAACAAGGGCTACCGTGTGCAATTCAACTCTGCCCTTGGTCCCTACAAGGGTGGTCTCCGTCTGCACCCGACCGTCAACCTTTCCATCCTCAAGTTCCTCGGTTTTGAGCAGATCTTCAAGAATGCGCTTACCGGCCGTAAGTTCCTGCCTTGGTCGCACATCTGGAGACGACGTACTGACAAATGCGGCAGTGAACATGGGCGGTGGTAAAGGTGGTGCCGACTTCGACCCCAAGGGCAAGTCCGACAACGAGATTCGCAAGTTCTGCGTTGCTTTCATGACTGAGCTCTCCAAGCACATCGGTGCCGACACGGACGTTCCTGCCGGCGACATCAACGTTGGCGGTCGCGAAATCGGTTACATGTTCGGTCAATACCGCCGCCTTCGCAACCAGTGGGAGGGTGTCTTGACCGGAAAAGGCCTCAACTGGGGTGGCAGCTTGATCCGTCCTGAGGCTACCGGATACGGTCTCGTCTACTACGTCGAGCACATGATCAACTACGCCTCTGGCGGCAAGGAGTCCTTCTCTGGCAAGAAGGTCGCCATCTCTGGTTCCGGCAACGTTGCCCAGTATGCCGCTCTAAAGGTTATCGAGCTCGGAGGTACCGTCGTCTCGCTCTCCGACAGCAAGGGCGCTTTGATCGCAGAGGAGGGCAAGGGTTTCACTCCCGAGGATATCAGCAAGATCGCCGCTCTGAAGCTCAAGCGCCAGGCCCTCACTGCTTTGGAGGGACACTCGTACAAGTACGTCGAGGGTGCCCGCCCTTGGAAGCATGTCGGCAAGGTCGATGTTGCCCTTCCTTCAGCAACCCAGAACGAGGTCTCGCAGGACGAGGCCGAGGCTCTCATCGCCGCGGGCTGTAAGTTCATCGCCGAAGGCTCCAACATGGGCTGCACCCAGGAAGCTATCGAGGCCTTTGAGAACCACCGCAAGAGCAACAAGGGCTCCTCCATCTGGTACGCCCCGGGAAAGGCCGCCAACGCCGGTGGTGTCGCCGTCTCTGGTCTCGAGATGGCTCAGAACTCGCAGCGTCTGTCCTGGACCGACGAGGAGGTCGATGCTAAGCTCGCGAAGATTATGAAGGACTGCTTCGACAACTGCCTTGCCACGGCCAAGGAGTACATCACCCCTGCTGAGGGCGAGTTCCCGTCGCTCGTGGCGGGTGCCAACGTCGCCGGCTTCAAGAAAGTCGCTGCTGCTATGCACGACCAGGGCGACTGGTGGGGCACCGCTTAGAAGATGAGCAGACCACGAAGAATTTGTAGTATATTGGAAGCATGGCGAACAGGACATGCATGTGCTTGGGATACCATTTCACCTTCAGTGACAATCGACTGAGGGGTCTTATACATACTAGATACCATTATGAATTTACGGCATGATTTACGAAAGCCTTCTTCTTTTTCCATCCTTCCACGATGATGGAGCGAATTAAAACACATATTTCATCCTTGATGCTCTGTTCTATGCGACTTTGTGTTCGAAACAGTGGTACTATGGTACAAGGAACGCTCCAGCTCCCCGCCCTGCTCAGAACCTCGCACTCGTCACCTCTAAAAATCGACCATGCGTTCAGCTACGTCACCACCTTCAATCCTCTATCTCCCTCCCTCGCTCCCTCAACCTTCCTAAACCATTTATTTTTATTGTTTACTTCCTTTTTCCAGCGCGCGCTGCGCGGCGCGTACGCGGAGAAACACGTTCCGGATCCCACGCCCGCTGTGGCACGCGATGACACCACGAATGATAGCATCCCTGCTGTCGATCGCTCGCTTAGGGTTTAGTGTGCTGGAAGGGGTAATCTGATCGCGTGCGCGCATCGAGTAAGAGGCGTGGAGTGATAAGGGAATTTGGATGGCGGGGATGTGGGAAGGCCTTGCGGCGGGCGCTAGGTGGCGGTTGGGTAGAGGGATGGGGTGTGAGGGAAGGGATGGTGGGGATGGTGGAGAGGAGGAGGGTTGTGGGTGGCCGATATCGGAGGGTCGGGTTGATTCGGAGAGGGTGAGGGTGTTTGAAAAGAGGGTGGAGTGGAAGAGGTGCGATTGCGATGGTTTTGCGGCTTGTGTCGGGCAAGGAGCTGTATGTGTCTCCCAGTCTGGTCCAGATTATGTGGAAACCTACTTGAATCGGTCTGTTCTCATTCAATTTGCACATATTTTTTGCATACTAGGAATGATTTCGTTGAAAATGAATGTTTCGGACTATCCGGAGGATCCTCACATAGCGTTTCGCCATCAACTTGACCGCATGCCTGGGGAGACCTACATAAGACGAACCCGTCGGGACCGCAAAATGTGCCCACACCAAATTCCAAGAACAGATTCCTGTCCCATGATAGCGACTACGAGGAGAACTTTTCTCCAGCTTTATGACCCAGTGGCGTGTCACTGTGCGTCGTGGAATATTCTCATAAAGACCATGCGTTGCTGAACAACGGGGTACCTCTAGCCAACCACCATTTCAAACTCCGCTTCCTCCACCTCATCATTCCGCCGACTCATCATCCGAGTCTCTGAGCCATGGATCCCAGTCCTCGTCAGATTGGAAAAGTTTCTTATCTTTGTCGGCGTGGTGAATGTGGTAGTCGCAGCGGTCGAGCGGTGGAATCTGCATGTCGCGCCAGAATGCCATTTTCCCGATACATTTGATCAGGAAATTGCTTGGGTACTGACTCTCTTCATCAAGACCCTTCTCGTCAGCGGGCATAAAGGATCGGGCCCACGTTTCTGCGATGTAGTCACAGATCTTGTCGTCAGGCCTTAGACGCTCGAGCAAAATAACGTTGTCTCAGTTTAGGGATAGCAATCAACACTGGATATGGAATCGACGAAGTATTTATGAGCCTGTGCGCGGAATTGTGGTACGAGGAACCTGTCTCCGAAGACGATGCACTTCATGATAGCAAGCTCTACAGAGCAGTATAGGTGTCTGTCCCCCCCCCTTCCGTGATTTCGATCGCGCGAGTTCATTCATCGAAGGTCCTAGGGGTCTTTCCAGAATAGAGCCACTGCGCGACGACGTTGACTAAACAGCGTTGTTTTGTTAGCCATTGTCAGCAAGATAGAAGCTTCACAGTAGGCTAAGCGCAATGCTATTTGCAGAACAGTACAACCACTTACAGGTGCCAATATTCACATCTCCCAGTACGACTTTGCGATATTCAGCCTCCTGCCATTATCTTGAGAGCGCAGCTCGAAAGTATCCAGAATGCTGCAGTTAGCCATCATTATCCATAATCTAGTCAGTGACAGAAATTACATATGCCCGGCTCCACGTCTTCCAACGTTACTTTGTGATCTTCCGTTTCCACCCACGAACCGCTCAAAGCGTACTCAAAGTATCCAGAGTGACTGACAAGGAAAGCCTTGTGAAGGGGATAGGCGACGCGGTTGGGGCCGACTTCTACCGTGATAACGCCTTGGGATTGTATCGCGATCCTACGTCTTCGATGAGAAAACAGCCTTCTGGTACAATATAACATGAGAGTGCAGAGTGATGCTTACGCGGAGGTTATGGTCCTCTTCTTCTTCTTCTGTTTGTGCTTGTCGGCCATTGTTGACAGCTCGATATGCAGCGACGGCGAGTGGAGTGGCGGAAGGTGGAGAGAGGGAGGAAGGGCGACCTAAAGTAATGGCAGCACTAGCGCCGCTTATAGTGCGCAGGTGGGAGGTTACGGCTGAGCCAGAGAGCGCTCGCTTGTCGAGGTGAAGGTGAGACTGCGACACAATCAGAAGATTAGATGTGAAAGATACTACGAGCAGCAAGCAAGACACTAGCAACGCGCACCGAAATAAAATCAACCACGAGTTAGACTGGAGGGTGCTTCTTACAGTGTAGCTGTATCTGAATGGGCGTAGAAGCCATATATTCAGCAATTCACTATGGAAGCCACAACTCAAGAACCATGACACGACCTCGTGGACCGTGACAGCACCAAGCTCACATTTGCACAAGAATTACGGTGAAGTTCCGGTATTGAAATAGAGCATTCTTTAGCAGCTTTTAGAACGGCTTTAGCCAACTACCGCAGCAAGAGGTTATGTTTTGAGCCTTGTCGTGTCGCTGTTATGTACCATAGTTGGTTGTTGCTCGTCTATGTGGGAAGACGCACTCTCGGACTGGTCACACTGTCCAAGAGATGTTTGCTCCGTTGCGAAGTGGTGAGTACCCTTGAGGGTTCACTTCTCTTCCTAGAGTACATCCACTAATAGCTTGTACAGCTCTTGCACACAGCTCAAGCATTCTTTCCGTTCCTGACCCTCTGAATATGGTAAGCCCTAGAAAGCATCTACTCTTTCTTTTTATCGACCCTGACCTCGACTATCTTAGTCATGACGTGGTTGAGAAAGCTCATTGGGAGTTGTTCTCGGAGTTCGATCTCTCGCTCTGTATCAAAGTCGGTCAACCAATTGTAGCTTTGTAAATCAACCATGAAATCGATAATGGGATCTGCTTTGGGAAGATTCTGGGAGGCGTAGATGACGGACGAGTAGTATGGGGTTTTTTTCATGTAAAGCGAGACGTATCCATTGTGCGAAGCTTTCTTGAAACCAGGGGCCTGAAGGCGCTCTGCAAGACAGACTGCCTTGACCACGATCAAAGACGCTGTTTCTGACCCGTCTAGTAATTCTCCCGCCTGGGTAGAAGTTAGCTAGCCTGTTAGATCGGATGGAAGTCTCTGACCATGGATGTGGTTCACGAAAAGGTTGACTGGCAGCATTGTCAATAGCAAACAGAACAGCGCAACCATTGTACGTACAGATACCCGGCTCTACGTCGACAAGAACGACAGTCTGCTCTTGAGCTTCTAGCCACTCGCCGTTCAGAGCACGCGCGAAGTACTCGGATTGCTCCACGAACAGCGGCTTGAGGATCTGATACTTGGCACGCTCTGGTCCAACGATGACGGTGACGTACTCGGGGTTGCGCACGACGATACTATTTGTCTGGTCAGTAAAGTGTTGCCAGAGTATACTTAATATCGCGCGCACGTACCCAAGATTATGCTTTCGCTGCATCTTCGCTGTTGACGAATTGCACTGTTGCTGTGAAAAGGTGTGTGGAGTAAGAAAATACAGCGTCGTGAGGGCGTAGTTTAAAGGTGCGGCGACAGAACAGGAAGGCGCACCCCGCTTAGACGCCAAACTAGGCTAACGCCAGATTGCACTTCGCGCCCATCGTCCGTGTGGTGAAGGTGAAGGTCGATAATAACAGCGGTCTCATTTTGGGTACCTTGGTTCCAAGGCCAAAGACCATATAGAGAGCACGCCTTCTTACGCTGACTCTTTTAGTGTCGTCGTACCAGATCTGATTCCTTATTCTCCTAGACTTTTTCGGGGTGATACTGATGTCTACTGTCTCTATTGTCCAAACTCTTTGCAAACTCACCTATACCCATATATCGTAGATGCTTCGCTTCGCCACGGTATATATGGAAATTGCCCTTATCAGCAAAGGGAACGCCTTGCTCTTCGCGGTAGAATGATCAATGGCAGCCAATAAAAATCGGATAAGGGAATCTTTTTCATGACTTCATGCTCCGGCTTCACGTCTCCATTATTGCATTCATACGTAGGGTACCAGCGGAGAATTCGAGGGCGTATTCTATTAGGATCGGGTGAAGCGACCACATGAATATAATCAGGAACTATCAGAAAGCTAAGATTCTACATAATCAATCATATATATCGTATGGCACGAACGAGACGTGCATGGGAGAAGCTTGTAGAGAGACATGGGGGTCGAAGATGATTAGATAAGATAACGAGATGAGAACGTTCTGCAGACCCTTGACTAGCGTGGAGCGCAGGGGGGTGGCAAGAGCATCAGCCAATCACGACGCCGTTGTCGGCCCACGGCCGCTGATCCCCACTGTCGGGTTCGCGGCTCAGGGACCACAACCTTGTCGTACCACACAAACTTACAAGAGCGAACGTTGCTCCCTCGTTCCTCCACACACATCACATTCCTTTCCGAGGTACAATGAAGTCGTCGGTCGCTACAGCTACTGTACCCCCAAAGAAGCCTGCGAAGAGGAGCTTGACCGTGAAGGCGGAGCCACAGGAAAAGGTTCAGAGCGCCCCTCAGAATGACCACGACCACTTCTTCTGGACATACACGGAGGAACCGCACCGGACAAGGCGGCAAGCCATTATCAAGGCCCATCCAGAGGTACAGAACATATCTCGCACGTATCATACGTCTTGGCTAACCATGTGCAGGTAACGAAGCTATGCGGTCCGGAGCCCCTCACCAAATACGTCGTTGCGTTCGTTGTCGCGCTACAAATATCTTGCGCATATCTCCTTCGCGATAAACCATTCCTATCGTGGCCCACATTTATTACGGCATACATTATTGGTGCCACAGCGAACCAAAACCTCTTCCTCGCTATACACGAAATCTCGCACAATCTGGCCTTCAGAAGCCCGCTGGCCAACAGAATATTCGCTGTGTTTGCGAACCTACCAATTGGAATACCATATAGCGCGTCATTCAGGGTATGCATGTCTCCATTCAAGTATCGTGCCCGGTGACTAACATATCGTAGCCATACCACCTCACTCACCACAAATCGCTTGGCGTCAATGGCCTCGACACCGACCTCCCCACCGCCTTCGAAGCCGTCTTCCTCGATTCGGTCGGCGGCAAAGCCTTCTTCTGCACCTTCCAGATCCTCTTCTACGCTCTGCGCCCAATGTTCATCTACCAGCTCCCGCTGACCAAAATCCACCTCTTCAACGTCGTCGTCCAGCTCGTCTTCGATTACGCGCTCGTGCAATTGATCGGTGGCAAGGCACTCGGATACATGATCTTGAGCAGCTTCTTGGCAGGATCGCTGCACCCGTGTGCAGGACACTTCATTGCGGAGCACTACGTGTTCGAGAAGCCGAATCAAGAGGCACTGAACAAGGAGAACAAGATCCCGATCCCGGAGACGTACTCCTACTACGGTGTGCTCAATTTCTTCACGTACAATGTTGGCCTGCACAACGAGCACCACGACTTTCCCGCTGTGCCGTGGACGCGTCTCCCGACGCTGAACAAGATCGCGCACGAGTTTTACGACGACCTGCCAATTCACAAGAGCTGGGTGAATGTCATGTGGCAGTTCATCTGGGACAATGACGTGAGCTTGTGGTGTCGCGTAAAGCGTGAAGAAGGCGGGAGGAGAGTCGGTGGTGGCAGTGGCTGGAATGAGGAGGAGCTGGGTGCTAATGAGAAGAAGGGACCAATTCCTGGTGTTCGGTAATAGCATCTAGACCACGTGGTAGCATTTAGAGGCGTTGTCGGGTCATTTCAATGGATTGGCATAGAATATTGCGAATCAAGCGCACCTGCTGTCTGCTGAGTGCAGACTAGCAATGCAAGGCGATCGACTGGGAAGCTCTATAATCCCGCAGATGGTCACGAGTGGATATCGTGAGAGAAAGTTGCACCACGAGCTAGAGAATCATGCGGGTAGACATGATATCAAGCCTCAGCATTGCCCCAGTATCTTCTGTACGTCCAGTGCAACGCGCAGTCACAGAGGAAGGCAATCAACCTCACCTGTCCCCTCCACCGCCATCTTTTCAACTCCACCCCTGAAACTCCTTCCACCCTCTCAACTCCCTCAACCGCCTCGCCAAACCCCTCTAACCCCTTCCCCCTGTTATCCTCCACCTTCAGGTACCCATCCAACTCCTCCTCTTCTAGGTCACCTAGTCCCATAGCCCTATACAACCCCGCAATCGTCGCCCTCACATACTCCGGCTTCGGCGGTATAAACCTCTTCCGCGTATCCGTTTCGCGCATCCACTCGTCAAACACTTCCCGCGCGGACCTGCGATAGTCGACAGGCACTCTGCGGCTAGGTGCGACGATGGCTTGTAGAGCAAAGACCCTGTCGCGCGGGTCGGCACAGCCGCGCCATGCGTGTGCGGTGACCGCGTCGAAGGAGAGGAGGAAGGAGGTGTCGCCGGTCTGGCGGGTGGTGGTTGTGGAGAGGTGGTCGCCGAGGAGGCCTAAGGTTTGGAGGTGGAGGAGGAGCTTGGTTTTGACTCTGTTCGGCCAATCGGTGGCTGGTACGTGTATCGTTACCTAGTTGTTTAGCGCGTGTACCATTGTATTGATCCACGGGCGGGATGTAAATGGTGTGTTCGTATCTCTGCGTTCATACTGCCCCGATGCTGCTAGATATGCGCTGTTGCTGCACTTCAGAGCGCGGGCTAAGGCCTGGTCCCAGAGTTTGGAATCTAGTGTCCCAGGGGCTTGACCGAAGTGGTTCATTCGTGGGCCGCAGAGGAGGAAGAGCTTTTGGGCGTAGATGACTTCCTGGACGATCCAGAGGCGCGTCCAATATGAGCGAGTCAGAAGGTCACTGACGGCTAGGAGGCCTTGCACTTCTTCAGGAGTCGAACCTTCCTCTTGAGAGAAGTGCATCGCGTCGGCCTCTAACTTCTCAAGTATCTGGAACCCTAAGCTCGTCGTTTCCGTCTCCTTTCCTAGGCACGCGTACACTGCCTCTGCGCTCGAGTAGATGAAACTCATCAGTCTGCCTTGAGCGTTGCGTTCGCCCACGTTGCGTTGATTTATGCAAATCTGATCGATCCAGAACAAGCTCTTGTCGTTTCGGACGCGCAAAGCAGAGAGCAGCTGGTAGAGGTTCTCGCTTACTTCGAAGTCCTGGTTGTTGAGTCTGATGGTATGAGACGTAGCGCTGTCGCCCTAGCAGTACGAGATAGCTGTGTATCCTACTGTTTTCTGCTGTCTCTCATCGTCTGTGAACGAGACAGTGTGGTCGTCATTGCCGCTGTAGGCGAAGAGGATACCGTCCTCTTCGGTATAGTCGTGATCTTCTACTTCGTCCAGTATGTAATGGGCGATGTTGATCTCGATTATGTGGGACTCTGGTTCCGAGCCTTTTGGAACTAGCTTGCATAGCCTAATTTCACGGCGTGGATGGGTCAGAGGAGTGTGTTGATATTGCTTTGTAGTCGGCGCATTCGCCGACATGGTGACCTGCCTCGGAGACTTTGTTCAGAAAGAACCTTTAATATTGTATGCGACTGTGTGTTATGATACATTTTACAGACAATAAGTGAGGTGTGAGGAGGTAGAAGAGAATGCCTACAAGTAGATGAGGTTGAGAGCGCGGAGCCACTCGAGGATTCGCACCTCGTTCGGTCAGTAGCTGGGATGACGTCACAACATTCACGCCCCGTCTTCGTACCGCAACATCAACACTCTGCTTTACAATACGTTTTTGAACTACTACGCCTTTCCAAAGCTGCTTTTCAAGTAACATACATATTTTTATTCGTCAAGACGCCTGCGGATCTAGACTGCTGTGACTTCTGCATAGAGAAGCGCAGAGCTATGGCACAGATGCCCCGGCTCTCTATTACCCTCAATACTCAGTCACTACGAAGGCCGGTCTCTCCCGGTTCGTCGGTCTGGGAATCGGCTCCTCATATGCTTCTTCCATAGTACCTGATGATGCAGGATCGAACACCCAATAAATGCACCGCACACAAGTAACGTAATCCAAGTCTGCTTCTCCAGGGTAATAAAGAAGCCTACCATCATGATCGGGTCCTGGGGGATGGGTGGAGCTGCTGTTGCAGGCCATGTCACCTTGCCACAATAGGCACTTGAAATGTTCGAAGTCTGGGCCGATTGAACCAATGGTTTTGTTCACGTTGCCGGGGATATCGTCTGCGGTCTAACAGGCAGGTAGTTCTGGAGCGTATTTGGGAGCGAGCCATTTGCAGGGCGGCTCGAAGATGTGGTTGGCGCACAGGTAGACGGCGCCGGGAAGACCGCGGCGTTGAAGGGGGTGACGCGGTGACTGTGCGGCAGCGAGGGCGAAGAGAAAGGTTGTGAGGGCGGACTTCATGGCTTTTTGTAGTAGATTGCTGTCTTGAAAGATGAAGATTGTGGAGAGGAAGGATCGTGATGGGAGATCAAAGCATTATAGGGTTAGAACGGTTGTCCGAGCGTGATTCACGCAGCGCGTCTAGTAGTCGGTAGTACGGTGAGTACGGTATTGTTCGAAGGCGATTTTGGCCGTCCGTACGGTAATAGACTTTCACCATAATTACAACCGTACCGTAGTAATTTTAAAGCTATAGTACGGCTAAATAATTCCTAATTAGGAAGGAGGCGTTAGTTTAGTATTTAGGCGTTAGATATAGCAGATCTAGACTATTTTAAGCGTAGAATATACCTACTCATTTTCTACGCATTTCGAAACATCTACAAAGGTCGGTCCAGAGCGAATCGACCGTCCTCCCTGCTAGCGTTATCGAGGCATTCGTCTACTCTGGTTAGACTTAAGTGGTAAATATTTAACACGTAATTCTGCACGTGGAGATCTTTGTTGCTTGGTCTGGAGTATGCTCGAAGCTTCACTATGACAAATTAGCGAGCTATATATTCATACTAATCCCCGGCCTTGTAGAGAATAGAGAGAATAATTAAATACAGTAAGTAACTATTACATAAAAGGTCTGACCGTAATTGTGTTAGGATCGTTAAACTTAACTTTGCATATCCATACCTTTCTAATCCCAACACCAGTACCAATTATCTCTAACACTGAACATAATGGCCGAAACTCTAAGGGTAGCTGCATCATGTTCTCTGAATTGTATAACTGGCTATAGCTGCATTTGCTGTTCGTCTACTTTCATAGTCTTGCTAGTCTACAGCTCCTGCCAGACGAAGACTTTCTACGACGGCGAGGTGGCCGCCTTCTGCTGCTGCTCGGAGTGCTGTTCTTCCATCATCATATGCTGCTGCTGCATTGACGTCTGCCTTCTCTTCGAGTAGCCGCTCTACGACGGCGAGGTGGCCGCCT
>ML976682.1:158570-208371 GCA_010015655.1 Bimuria novae-zelandiae CBS 107.79
CGAGTAGCCGCTCTACGACGGCGAGGTGGCCGCCTTCTGCTGCTGCTTGGAGTGCTGTTCTTCCACGAGCTCCTGCTGCTGCATTGACGTCTGCCCCATTTTGGAGTAGCTGCTCTACAACCTCAATATACCCCCTTTCTGCCGCCCACGATGTCAATGTCCGGCTATTCATATCTCTGAAATTGACGTCAGCCTCGCCTGACCGAAGCAGATGTTCGAAAAGTCTCTTGTGCCCTTCCATCATTGCACAAAACAATGGCGTCCAACCATTATAGCTATGCATGAGGTATCGACTCCGTTCCCCCTTAAAGAGCAGCAAGGCTTTCGCCGCATCATAGATTCGTTCACTCTTCATCGAATCCCACTCAGCTTCTTGTAAAGCCACCTCATAGCTCGCCATAGCTTTTTCGAATAACTCCTCCGCCGCTTGATACTTCTTGACATCCCCCAACACGAGTCCATGATTCCAGTAGCGGCCGGCTTCCTCTAGATGAATTTCCAATTCTTGTCTCTCATTTCCTGGTCTCCAACTAGTGGAGTGCATCCAAGCTTTAAGCTGTCCCAGATTGCTCAACCTCTCAAGAGAGCCGTCCCAGTCCCAGACAAGGGTGAACTCACGAGTGCAGGCTTTGCTTGACCACGCAACTTCTGATCGCCCAAAAAATCTACCCACGTTTTGTATAGAGCGCGGAGGCTGCGCTGCAATCACGATGGCAGCTGAGAAATCTTGCTGTAGTCTGATAATCGCGGGTTTTGCTGCTCCTTCGAGATGACAAATGAGATCACCCTTATGAATAGATTTTGCCGAATCCTGGATAGTCCAGCGAGCGCTGGTTTCTCTTGCATATTCCGGTTGCACCAATATATTCCTCCAGGAGACATTCAGGCGTTGTCTATCATCCCAACCTATGTCGCTGTCGACCGACGATATCGTACCGAGAATGCAGCCCATGCCTCTGAATATTACAGCTTCTTTATTCGGCTGGGCCTCCACGGATAACTTATCGCTGACCAAAAATTTAGCTAGTCGCTGCAGGATGTCCTCCCACGGCTCTTGGTAGTTGGGAAATAACTTAGCTCTCCCAGGGTCATCAGAGCTCATGCCAAGCAACGCATATACCTTATCATGGCGTTTCGTAGCTTCGTGAGTGTGATACATATCGAGCAGCTCACCTAGGGAGCAGATACCTTTCGGAACACCGCCTAAGCTGCTATGGCTAAGCCTAAAGATAGCACCCCTTATCAGGTATGTTACAGAACGAATAAGATTCTGCAAGCCCGCGCAGGTTTCGTACAGGCTATGCAATGAATCCACGCCCAAGCAAAAGGCATATCCATCGACCTCGATGCGACCACATGCAATCCGAATGTGTCGAGCGGCAGCAACTTCCTGGAGCACCTGAACCACTCTTTAGCACTGTGTCCTAGGGTTGTAAATGGATTGTGTTCCATTACCCAGATACGCCGGAACCATTTCCGTTGAAGCAGCTTAGTGACTGCTCGCTGGACTGTCACATCATCTGTGAAGTTTAGGTTTCTATCATTCCCTGCACTGACTATTGCTTCGAGAGCTTGGTTACTGTCGTCTGCCTCTTTTCCAAGCCAAACTACTACACTGTATGCTTGGTGGTAAATCCTGGCCATTAGCTGAATCTGTTTTTCCTTCTCTTTCTCATTCCCCTGGTTGATGCAAATAGCATCTACCCATATAATTCGCTCAAAAGAGCGATCTCGAAGACGTGATAACGCCGCGTGAAGGTTTTCCGTAACATCGAAGCGATGCTTCCCTATAAATATAGGCAAAGTCTTGTTTTGATCCCCCCATACATAGGATAAAGCCTCGTACAGATGAGTCCCTTCACCCGCCTCCTGTAGAGAGTAGTTGAAGAGCCGGCATTGTATAGGGGCAACCTCATCCCCATGTGGCATTAGGCGAAGCAAGCGAATGCTGTTAGGCAAAAGCGAAGAATAAGGGTACGGAGACATGGCACAAGACATCGTACGCAGCAATTCGAACCTATGCCTGTTTTATAGTTCTGGTGGGTAGTGCGATGAGCCTAAATAGTTTCGGTGGCTGCCTGTTAGGCACCACTCAGTCACAGCCAACCCCGCTAAGTCACGTGTGTTTTAAACCTGCATTGAGTAGCGTAAAAGGCCCCACGTCGCAAGTGGTAAAGTAGCAAAGGGGGTGGACGGCCCGCTCCGGCCACACCCTTTGAGAAGTTTCGAAATGCGGAGATAATGAGAAGGTAGAGGTACACGTGGCACAGCTCGTGATATCGCCACTTTTAAGCTCCATGTACTGCCCCTACAAAACGCTAACGCCTATTAGATAAGCGCCTTTTTGAGCGGCCGTGCACTCAGAATAACCGAAGTGTAGAACTGGAAACCGATACCAGTCGAGAGAGAGACGAAAACCGATTACGGCCAGTAGAGGACTTTCATCAGGCGCGATTTGGAACGGAAAGAGGAGGGAATATTTAAATAGGGGAGGGACGCGTGATAGAGAGCGACGCGCGTATAATATGCTAGTTAGCCTAAATACGCAAGAAAACTATAAAAGCTATTAAACTTTATTATAAAAACGTATCCTATTATTATTATACTAGAAAAAGTAATCCCTAGTTAACTATCTAAAGGCGTCTGTGTCTAGTACTAATTCTTATTTAAGGTTAAAGTAAGCTAATACTAAGTCAGTGTAGAAAGCAGCTTTTAAAAAGTTAACGGCTTATTATTATTTTTATTATTAAATAAATTTTGCTTCTTTTATAATAAGTCTTGTTAGCAGGCCTATAATGCCTAAAAAGTTTTATATAAACCTTTAGTAAAAGTTAATAAAGCTTACGAAACTTTAAACGCCTTTTATTAAAATTAGTAGTTACTATTTTTAAATAGCTTAAACTTTTTTTTGTTCTATACTTACTCCTCCTCTAACCACTATAATAAAGCTAAGATACTTTGTTTTAGTAATGCAGAACTTGAACTTCTTAATATTTAGATATAATCTAGTAGCTTTAAATTTCTAAATTATAGTATATACTTTCTTTTCGTGGTCCTTGCGACTATTACTAGAGAAAATTAAAATATTATTTATATACGCTAAATAGTAATTATTAAGGTACTTCTTTAGTACTTAATTAATATATTAGTAAAAGGTACTTAGATCGTTCGCTAGCCTAAAGAGGACTATAAGCTATTTATATAAGCTAAATCTTATTTTAAACGCTATTTTCTATTCTTCCCCTTTTACTATTCTTAACTTATAAATAGCCTAAATAATATTATATTTTATAAACTACTTAGTCTTCGCAAGTAGCTAAAGAGTCTTTTTAATTAGTAGTAAAAAATACCTATCTTTTTTTAAGAGCGTGTTTAGCGCTATATAATATATATAAAACTATAGCCCCCCAACTAGTTTCCTTATAAATAGTACTAGGATAGCGGCGCTAGATTTACTTATATAAATAAAGTCTTTATTTAAGTATTTAGTTGGTTTTTTTACGGAGAACTAGTAGCTCTTCGTGAGATATATTAAAGAACTATAAGGGATTTCTAGGGTCTCGCTATTCTTTTTTATTAAAGGAATAAAAAAATCCACGTCTACTCTGTAATAGAATAAGAACTTATTAGCCTATTCTTAGTAAAAGATACGCTATAAGTTCTTAAATACTTTAGGTAGTAGCTCTTACAGGTCTAACTTTGCCTTAGGTATTAGCGCCTTCTAGGTATCTTTTATAAAAATAAAAAACACCTTAACTCTGTTTTTAGATGCTAGTTATAACGGTCTAGGACTATAAAAACTATAGTAAATACCCCTTAGGGCTTTATTAATAGTTTCTTACCTTTTTAATTATAAATATAGGTGCCTAAACTTTAAATCTAGATGAATTGCTTTATAGAGGCTAGTTTAACTCCATTAGTTTTTATTTAGATTAGGCTAAGGATTAGATTATATAACTTATTATTAAGTAAAACGTATAGCTATATTAGCTTTATATAGCTATTAATATTTATTTCTAATTAGACTACTTCGCTTACGTAGAGTTGTATGTCTTTAAAACTAATAACTTTTTATAAATACAGTAAGTTTTTATGCTATAGGTAGGCTTTATTTATAAATATTTTAAATATAAATCTAAAGGTTAAATAACCTAAATTAATTATTATTAATATAAATGTAATGTTATTATTAAGTAAGTATACTGTTATTAGTATTAAATCTAGCTATAGCTTTTAAAAGCTATTAAAACTTATTTTGTTCCCCTTTCCTAATCTTGCTTCCTAGTGGCGACTATTACTAAAAGGATTTACCTTTCTAAATTAATAAAGGCTATATTAAACTCTTTATTAAAAAGTCTTCTTACTAATAGGTGCGGCGGCGCGAACTTATACTAGCTTTATTATAAATAAAAGTTTACACTAGTTCGCGCGATGTCCCGTGTCTCTATAATAAAAATAAGAACTATTCTTTTTACAGGTATCTAGTACCTCGCGCAACACCTACATAGCTTATTTTTAGGTGTTACTAGTCTTGCGTCCTAGGACTCCGTCCATCGCTTAGTGTCTCTTGTCTTAGCTCTGTTAGCTAAACATCCTTCTAAGGTTAGCTTAAGTAGGCTTTTAGTCCATTTAGTCTAGCGCTTCGCTTTTAGCAGAGAAATTTAGTAGCTATAATTTATTTTAAAACAGGTTTTTTAATCTTATTTATTCTCTTCTAGACTTTAATAGACCTTAATTATTATCTATATTTACTATAATTATTTAGTTCTATAGGTTATCGGGAAGGCTTTAAAGGTATAAATTTTTTAAAATTTCTTAATTATACTCTTTAACTACTATAGCGTAGTTATTGAAGTTAAAATTAAAGTTATAAAGCTTTTAATTATTTATTATATTATAAATAAATAGTTACGCGCGGTTTCTTCTACTAGGTAATTAAAAAAATTATAGTCTAGTAACTCTTAAAAGTTAGCTTTAGTATAGTTTAAGTAGTAGTTTAAATACAAAATCCCTACTATAGCTGCACGTCCTATTAGTTAACTTATAATATATTTAGATATATTTCTAAGGTTGTTTTTTATCTTTTAAGAGCTTATATCGTATTATTATCCTAAAGTAATACTAGTCTTATTATTTACTATTAAAATAAGCTAAATTAAATATTTTAGACAATTACTTCTTTCCATATTTAAGATAAGCTTTACTATTGATTTCTTTAATAGCTCTATTTATTAGTTTATTATTAATAGTTAATTCGTACCTTCTCTCCCTTTAGGATACGATTATATTATTAAGGATTTTTAGTACCCCTCTACTATTCCTTTTGCTAGTCCTTTTATTCTCTATAATAGAGTTTAAAAAGTATTCTAGAGGATACTAAGTGCTTTAACTTTACTTAAAAATTACTATATATTATTTCTATTAACTGCTAATACCTAAACTTTTAAATATAAAGTTTCTCCTTTTATCTTCCTAACTATTACTTTTTTATAAGCTAATAGCTTATTGCGCGTAATCGTTCGCGCTAACCTGTAGATCTTTAGTAAAAGGTATTACTTTTATTTTTTTAACTTCTTTATTTAGTAAAGATAGTTTTACTAGAATTAAGTATTTATTAAGACTTCTTCTTATTTACTTGCTAGGGAGAGTTCAATCTCTTTATAAATTTAAGTATTATCTGTATAACGTACTTCACAAGCGAGTGTCCGATACAAGCGAGTGTCCGAAAACGCCAAGACCCCACCAAAATCTATACTCTACACAATAGTACAGAACGCGCATATATATTTATAAGAAATTGTAGTAGGCTAATCTACTCAGAATCTACTTCTACTTCTTCTTTACACGTGCGCGAATTATGCCCAGCTTTACCGCAGCGTCTACAGCGCTGTTAAGTAAATTTACCTCTATTAGCGCGTACTATCTTCTTTGCCTTCTTCTTATTACTACGCGCCTTAAAGTCCTTTAGAGTAGCTAGCCGCTAGCCCTCTTTAGCTATAAGAACTCCTTCCTACTATAGTCGCTTTCTTTTATGTAATTTCCGTCGTGTGGCGGCCTTATTAGTAGCTTATAGCTTAGTAATCTACTTTTGCGCTAACACTAGCTTGTGCGCTACTACTACTACGCCTTTTACTACCTTTTTAAAGGCCTTAACTATGCTTGTTAGGGAACTATCTAGGTGCCTCTAAATCCTCTCCTTTACTAGCGTTAATTATGCCCTAAATTCTAGGGTGTTGCTAAGCGTCTGCGACTGCCATATACTATTATATATAGTATAAGGCGAAGGCGTACGCAGACGGACGTTAAGCTTTAATATTACTACTTCTAGGTTAAGGAAAATAAGGCTAGCGCCTTAAAAGCCTCTCTTAATATTACTTTAAGTAATTATAGCCTTAAAAGTAGTAATAAAGTAAGATAGGAACTTAATTTTAGTAATATGCGTGATGTGGTTACGTATTAGATCCTTGGCTTGGCGCCCATACGCCTTCTTCAGCGGTGAGAAACATCCCACATCTAGTGGCTGCAGGAGGTGCGACGAATGTGGAGGCATATAGAGAGTAATAATCTTGTTATCTTTACAGTATTGCTAGAATTCGAGCGAGTTATAGCTCTCGTGGCCGTTAATAACAAGTAGCTAATAGCTACTAATAGTACGCCCTTTTATATGCGCGTTAAAGTGCTTTAGCCATTATAGACTAAGCTTATTTATTATCTAGCCGTTCTCAGAGACTGCAATAACCTAATTATAAGGTAGATCCTTCTCTTTATACTAGATAGAGAGGTGGTGCTTGCCCTAGAAGATAAGGAAGGGTGGAATCGCCCAGCCCATCGCATTAACGCCTTAGATAGCTAAAGTCTACTACTAGTTACCTTACTATACGCTCTTTAGCCTGCCTCGTCGCTTAGAGCCTATAATAACTACTCCTGTTAATATCATGCCTATCATGAAGCTAGTCTTGTCGAAATTATAGGTATCCTCGTCCAGGATACCATACTTGGCTTTGGTATTCTCTACAAGCCAGAACTAGTCTTGTATAACCTCAGGATCCTCACAGAGAGCTCTCTTATAGTTATACTTTTAATTAAACTTAACTTAGAGCTCTAGCTAGCGCTTTATAAAGTTTATAGCCTAGTGCTAGCTAACAGGCTTATAGCGCCGCTTAGCTAACAAAGAATTAGCTATATCTTTAATAATAGCAAGCCAGGGAGGGAATCCTCGCGCGTCTAGGTTAAGTATATAGTAAACAATTACCTGCTCCTCTATCGCTAGAAGATTTATAGAGTTAGGCGTATAATTAGGTTAAAAGGTTACTCCAGCGCGTCTTCGCCTTATTACTCTTTCTAAAGCGCTATAGATTGCTATAGCGCGCGGAATTAAAAGTGTCGCGTCTTATTTAATAGCCTAAAGCGTAAGCTGTAATCGAGCTTCTTTTAACTTTAGTAGCTAATTAGGTAGTCGAGACATCGCGTTATTATATAGGTGATGATACGTTTTGGTGGGGTCTTGGCGTTTTCGGACACTCGCTTGTATCGGACACTCGCTTGTGAAGTTGTCAGATTTGATAGTGTTCTGTCACTTTGAGCTAATGCAATGATGAGAATTGATAGTTGTGATAATTAATTAATAATGTTCGTGTTGTGTCTTGTTCGTGTTCTGTTAGACTGCTACCGAAGTCTTCTTTTCTTGGCGTAGGATTGCCCAGCCACCTTTACACTTTGAGTTTAGTGCAAAGTGCCATGTAATCGGATACACCCCCTTAGCTTAGGCTTATCCTTAAGCTGGAGACTATCTGTCGGTGATCTAACAGTATTATCCTTTACAGTTTAATTTTAAAAGCCTCTATTCTCTGCTCTAGCTCGAGCAAGTTAACCTCTACGTTTATAATCTTATCCTTAATTTCTGCAAGTCCTAATTTATTTAGAAAGTTACTCTACTTATTAGCTAGCAGGGCCTTCGTAAGCCCATCTGCAACTATATCCTCCGAGCGTTAATAGTCCACCTTAATTGTCTTTAATACGACCTCTTGTCTTAGCCAGTAATTATAGATATCTACATAACGGAGCTTGGTCTGTAGCTTAGCGATCTCTTCGGTAATAAGCCAGATTGTTTGCTGGTTATTGCAATTAATTGTGATAAGGGAATTGCTAAGGTTAATCTTTAGTTCCTTTAATAATCGTAAGATAAACAAAGCTTCTTTAGCCACCTGTAAGAGAGCTAGTAATTTGGCCTCTATAGTTAATGTAGTAACTGTATCTTGCTTATTTGCTTTCCATGCAATCAAGCCACTAAATAACTTAATAATGTATCCTTGTAAGCTCTTGCGGTCGAGCGTATTATCAGCGAAAGAAGCGTCACTTGCCACCTCTAAAGTATCTGCACCCCTAAGCTAAAGACCTAGTAATCTGGTATCCGCAAGATAGAGGAGAACTTAGTCAGCAGCGGCTTAGTGCTCTTTACTTAGGTTTAATAGGAATCGTGAAAGTTAAGAGCTTACAAAGGTAATATCTAGTCGTGTAGTTACCGTAGCGTAGAGGATAGATCCTATCTTGCGCTAATATCGATTAACTTTAGCCTTACTAGCGAGCCTGGTTTAAGAAAGCAGTTCGACTACTGCTATAGGTGTTTCGTGCCATATCTCATGTTGCTTAATAAGGCGCGAGATCTTGTCAATGTATAAGGCCTGTGAAAGCCAGATCTTTCCGTTCAGGCGGTCTCTAATAACTTCAACTCTTAGAAACTATTGTAGGTTGTTACTACTAGTAAGTGTAAATTTAGTGCTTATTTTTACTAGAGCAGCTTTAGTAGCTTGCTATTGTGACTTATCGTAAGTAATAATAAGGTTATCTATATAGAAGAAGATGATAATGCCATCCTTGATAAGACAGCATGGCTCGTAGGGTACTATTTTAAAACCTATATCACGAAGCGTTAATGTGAACTCTCTCTGCTAAAGCAGTAGAGATATGCGCAGTCCGTAGAGTGCTTTGTGTAGGTGAAGGACTGTGCCTACTCGCGAGTAGCCACGGGGCATTCTTATGTAGATTTCTCTGTCCAGCTTTGCGTGGACAAAAGCGTTGGTAACGTCGTGTTAGATAAGCTCTAGGTCGAACCGAGCTACAATTGCTATAAGCATGCGAAATAATTATCTTACTAATATTATAGCGTAGGTTTCTTGCGAAGTAAGGTGCTATTATTAGTTACCTCTTACGACTAGTCGTGCCTTGCACTTCTGTAGTCGATAGTGTTTATTAAACTTATAGGTATATACCCACATGCAGTCGAGGATTTGGTGGCCTACTACTTTTACTAGAGTGGCTACAACCTTACTCCAGGATTTCATTTCTTTGTGGCTCTATAGATAGGATCGCTCGGCTTCCTTCCACATATCGTAGAGAGGGTGGTCCTCGAGCTTGTTTCGGCATGTAGGTGGCTCTGGTAGCACGCTCTAATGCGGCTTCTTACCTGCTATAATTATACGTCGAAGCTAGGCCTTATTAAGAACCTTACTATTATATTTGCCGGCGCTGCTAGCTTCGGTGCCTGCTATAAAAGTAGCGATCTATAGGCTTGTTTATAATTACACTACTTGTGCTTTGCAAGGTGGTTCAGGTTGTTTATCTCTTGTTATTAACTAGGCAAGGAGTACAACTAGTAGTAGAGTTAATAGAGGCGTTAGGTATTCGTAGCTAAATTTCCTGCTTTACCTATAGCCTAAGGTCTCCTTGTCCCCTTCCTTATACGATGTGTTGGTGATTGTTTTATCCTTATAAAAGGACTCCGTCTCTAGGTTTTGCTAAGGTAAGGGAGGTAGCTCCACTAATCGCACCTAAGCTGCGATTTCTTCTAAGGTGCTATGCATAAAGTTATCTATCAGGTCTTTAGTCTTGCCTAAGAATACTAAGTCCTTATTAAAAATTACATCGCGGGTGCTAATAACCTTTGCAAGTAATGGGATCTAGATTCTCTAAATGTTAGTTAATTAGTAGCTAACAAGATAGCTAATCTATGCCTTAGGGTTAAGCCTTTAGAGCTTACTCTTGCCGCGTTTTGTATCGTCGGTCATGGCAAAAGCTTTATAGCTATATGCTTTCAGGTGAGCTTGATTAGGTTTTCGTGGCTAGGTGATAAAGCCGTTTTAAGAGGCTACTATTGTAAAGAACACTTCGTATAGTGATCGCCAGCGATTGCCGTAGTTTAGAGTTTAATTATAGAGGTAGACGGCGGCTTAGGTAATTTTAGGCTATATTTACTAGGGTAGGTTAGAGTTAAGTCGTATCGCGCGCGCTTTCTCCTTAATAACACCCCCTAAGTGTTTAGCTCCTCCATTTTATGCTTAGGTATCAGGTGCTAAAGGCTCGATTCTAATACCTTATGCTAAGCACTACCTTTCTACTTTAGCTTTAATAGAGAAGATTTCGTTATCCGATTTAATAACCTTAATAGTGACGTTGAATTGTACTTTTATAAATTGTACAAAGCTATTAAGTAGCTTAATAATTAATCGTGCTGGGCGATTGTCTTTAAAGTAGAAGTCCCATATAAAGCTAGAAAATTGATTAGTGACTAGCATTTAACTTTTCTCTTTTGTAGAACTGTTAGTTTCGAAATCGTAGAAATCGATGGCTACCCTTTCGCTAGGGCCTTCTGTTAGATCCCTTAGTTGTTGGCGTATTTATCGCTTGAGTTTAGCTCTTCCACAGGCATCGCATTTGGCTATAGTAAGCCCTTTTATTCTTACCCCCTAAGATTGCTGAACAAGGTGTTCAAGGGCTTAAGGGCCTAGATGACCTAGTCGTCTATGCCAGGTTAAGGCATCTGCCTTCTTTGGCCTTCTGGTGTGGGTGTTGGTTTTGTGCGCTATGTGGGCAGCTAGTACACTATTAACAACTATGCAGCGTAATAGGGCGGATCTATACTTAAGTACCTATTATCTATATAGCTCCTAAAGCTCTGCTAGCGTTATATTGTCTCTTCTCTTTAGAGTTGTGGGGTCTACTTTTGTGTCCCACCAAAGGCCTTGCTTGCGGAGTAATCGGAACGACACTAGGTTGCAAAGTAGATTAGGACAATAGGCCACATTGTCTAGCTGTATTATTCGGTTGCCACTTGCACTCCGTATGTTAAGGTGGACGCTCTTATATTCTTTAATCCATACTTGTGTATTGCTAGCCTATATAAAGTCTCCAGGCGACGGTGGCCTATACGAGACAAAGTAATTAATATCGTTAAAGATATGGCAAGTTGTGCCTGAATCGAGGATAGCTGAGTATTGTAATAGGTACGTGTTTGGATTAGTATGGAAGGATGCTACATTAAAGCTTGCTAGGATTTTAGTAATCTTTTATCTATCTAGTTACTTATCGTTAGCCTTAGTGATTCGCGTTAGAGTAGGAGTGTGTAATAGTTTAATTCTTAGTATTTAAAATCTTAGTCTCTTAAAAGCTCTTAAGGCTTCTTGCAGCTCTAAGTCGTGCTTTAACCTAAATTAGATTAGCTTTGCTATAAAAGGCTTTAGCTTAAACTATTTAGGTTATTTCTTTAGGAATGCATAGAAGTAATCTCTTAGAGCATAACGCTAATTATAAGTAGGGCAGTGTTTACCACTAGCTACTACTAACTCGTAATTGCTTGTAGCAGACCGCTTAGTTCTAGTACTAAGACTATTATTTTGTTGTTTAAGGGGTCTTCCCCTTAGTTTAAATAATGCTGCTTTATCTACAAGAGAGGCGTCCCTCTCTATGGCCTAGGTAGATTCACCACCTTCAGCGAGAAATAACTCTGTAGTAGCAAAAGCGCCTTTTTGTTTGCCCTTATTCGGGTGCTGGAGATTTATATAGTCTTGGAAGAGTCTTATTATGCCTTCCCTAGAGACGGACGGGTCCTTTCTCTAGGTTGACTAAAAATTTATAACCTATTAAGAGGTAACATAATTAACTACCTTTATAAAGTCTTCTTTAACTGCGCTTAGCTACTAAAGCTCTCCTACCCCTTAGGTTTCTGCTTCAGTGGCCGCGTAATCATACTCATTTAGCCATGTGTGCCAGGTAGCTACGCTTCTTATAGGCTTAATCGCCTTATAATATTAGGTCCTTGCCCGCATTTGCTCATGCTCTAGGTCAACACCAACTCTAGCTATAAGATTACTAATCTATTACTTAATTAATAGCTCTGGTAAACAGCAATTCTTTTGTAGGTAGGCTAAAACTATTAATTATAGGTAAATAACTACCTTATTAATGTTTGCCCTCTCCTCTTTGTATTCGCGATCGTTCATCTTATAGTCTTCTAGGAGTATCTTATAGATGTTAATATTATCCTTATATGCCTTTGTGCCTTGCGTTGATAGTTGCGATAAGTGTATTAGCGGGGTGTTCGGGTTTGCAGTTACATAAGCTTGTAATGCTTAGTAGAGGCTAATAGCAGGAGGCTTTAGCATAACGGGTTTCGTTTTCAGATTGATAGGTAAGTCTAGATTAATGATTTTTTAGATATCAAGTGGCTTGCATCGCATTTTGAGTTATTACAGCTATATAGTAAAGTTGTTATTATTAGTTAGGATAACTGTAGCGTCTCTAAGAGTAGATTACGCCATTGCAATTAGTCGTATTAAGGCAGTAAGACTCTTAATTATTAGATTTAATAGTGTTCTGTTACTTTAAGCTAATGCAATGATAAGAATTAATAGTTATAATAATTAATTAATAATGTTCGTGTTGTGTCTTATTCGTGTTCTGTCAGACTGCTACCGAAGTCTTCTTTTCTTGGCGTAGGATTGCCCAGCCACCTTTACACTTTGAGTTTAGTGCAAAGTGCCATGTAATCGGACAGAAGTACGTTAATATTTATTTATATAAGTTTTTTAACTTCGTGCGCTACTCTCTAGCTTTAGTTTATAATTATATTAAAATTTACTTATCCCGCGATAGGTAAAAGTAATTAAATTTAATATAAGGGACTAGGTGCTTAAGGAGCTAAAAGTACTAAAAAAATACTTATAAATTTAATAAAAGGTCTAAAGTTAAGCTTTAGGCTATAAACGTATATATTAGTGGATTAAATAACTAAGAGTCTAGGACCCGAGGCAACGTCAGGGTGTAGCCCATTACATATTTAGTGTGTCAGATTGAAGAGTGTTCTTGATGAGATGGAATGATCGTTGATTAAAGTGTATATGATTGTTCTTTCGTCTAGGAAGTGGAAACCTCTATATAACCTTAAAGACATTCCTTGCTTTGTGGAATGCATCTTAGGCATGGGAGGAATGTACCTCAGGTAAGGGAGTAGGTGCGCCAGCCACCTTGCAAGTGCAAAGGGCCATGTAATCGGACATAGTGTAACGATAGCACGTGTTATGCAAAGGGACACATGGCGACTCGCTTATAGAAGCTAGGATCAAACACTAGTTCTAACATTACTCATATATATTATACTATACAAGAATACACCAGCTTTGGTATTCTTGTGCGTATCCTTTGGTATAGTGGGGAAGTCACATAGTATTGGCTTAGTAAGCAGAGTGCTTACCTCATTACATTTAGTAGTTAAAAGCTAAAATAACACTAACGTATATATAAATAATCTAATCCTATAACAAACTATAAAATAACTAACTTCGAGATTTACTAATCTATTTTAAGAAACCTACTCGAAGTATTTAAAATTAATTATAAAAAGTGTAACGGCCCAGTACACTGGTAGGTCACATGACCCCGCGCCCAAGCGCGACTACCCCACACCTAGCGCGACTACCATGGCGGAGGGGACCCGGAGGGCTGCTCCGCGCCAAGCAGCCGCGTATAAAGGCGCTGTAGACCTATGTACCTACAGTCTCCTCATCTTAGTGTAGCTGAAATAGAGCCAACTTACCGCATCTACTTCTTAAGATGCAGGAGACCGAGCCCGTCCTTACAAAGAGTAGGAAAGGTATAAAAAAAAATATTACATATAATAAAGGAGCAAAGCCTTTTTCCTATAAACTACTTTAGGGCTAAAAAGAAGTATTTAGCTAATTAAGCGCTATTATTACTATAAAAAAATATATATTAAGTATAAAGGTAGTCAAAGGTACTTAGCCTTATTAGCTTTAATATTGAAAGTGCATATAACGGTGTGTGTAAAGATAGGCTAATATAGAGGCTTTATACTAAAGGAATCTCTTAAATTCTAATACGTTAGGTAAACGCCTTCTACTCTAAGCGAATAGCAAATATAGTAATAAATAGACTAACGTGGTTCACCACCGAGCGGGCCAACCCCACCGAGCGGGCCAACTTTGCTAAATGCAGCCCACCTCTAGCTTATACCACAATGCCATCACAATATAACGCGCAATAACCTTATACTAAAAGCGCACTATAGCTTGCTATCTAAGCTATAATTAAAGATTATAATAAGAGTAAAAAATGCGTTATTATAGCCTTTAGCGTGCCTTAAATAATAGTATAATAATAACGCTAAGGAGCCCTCTCTTAACGCAATCGCGAGCCTAACTTAAAGAAGCTAACTAAGCTAGAGGAGGAGGCTCTAGTCCGACGTATACTTAAGCTTAACTAGCGAGGAATAGGTGTAATAAGGGATATAGTCTAAGATATAGCTAATAATTTACTTACTAAGCGCGGTGGATAGCTTATTAGTAAGTACTAGGTAGACAGGCTTAAGACGCGTACGCTAGAAATTAAGCTTTAAAAGAGCTATCTATATAATTGTTAGCAAGCCCTAAACAAAGATTTACGTATTATAACGCCCTAGTTCGAGCTAGTTACTAATACTAAGGCTAAGTACGGTATCGCTGATAACGACACGTACAACTTCGATAAGACAGGCTTTATAATAGGGGTAATACAAGGTTAGATAGTCTTTACAGGCTCTAAGAAGCGAAGCAACCTAAAGAAGATTTAACTTAGTAACTATAAGTAGGTTACTAATATCTAGGGTGTTAGCGCTAAAGGCTAGGCTCTACCACCCTTTCTTATCTTCCCTAGCAAGATTCTAATCACGTCCTGGTTCTATAATCTACCCTAAGACTAGGTTATTAAAGTTAGTCCTAATAGCTAGACGTTAAACAAGCTTAGCCTTACCTAGCTAAGGCACTTTAATACCTATACTAAGGCGCGTAGTTTAGGTGCACACCAGCTACTAATTATAAATAGTCACAAGAGCCACTACTTACACGAATTCTATAAATACTATAAGGAATAGAAGATTATTATTCTCTATATGCCTCTACACTTATCACACCTCTTGTAGCCACTTAATGTAGGTTATTTTTCGCCTTTAAAGCGGGCGTACAGTAATAAGATTAGTAGCTTAGCACGGTATAGCACTAAGTAGATTAAGAAGAAGACCTTTCTACTAGCCTTTAAAGTAGCTTTTAAAAAAGTAATAATAAAGGCGAACATCTGCGCAGGCTTTAGAGGCGCTAGATTAGTCCTACACGACCTAGAGGTAGTGTTATTAAGACTTAATGTAGTTCTTCGTACGCTAACTCTACCTAACGTAAAGGACACCTTATAGGAATTAAAAATACTTAGTAACCTCCGCGAGATAGAGGCTTAGTTAACGCTAGTTTATAAGCGTGTATAGAAGCATAGAGATTTACTAGTTTCTCCGCTTCTTAGAGCTATTAAGTAGCTTAATAAAGGTGTTACATTAATAGGGCACGAAATAGTGTTAATATAATAAGAAATAGCAAGGCTTTATAAAATAGTAAAGATAGTAATAGAAGTAAAAAGTTAAAAGAGAAAGTATATTTAGGTAGCTAAGATACTCACAGTAGGAGAGGTAGTCAATTTAATAGCTAAAAAGGATAGTAGTGGGCAAAAGGAGGGTGAAGAGTCTGCAAAGAGGGTGCGTGGGCAGAGGCGCTGCGGACGTTGCGGCGAAGCTAGCCACAACGCTCGCACCTGCGCAGTAGAAATTATAGATACATCTAATAGCGATAAGTCTGAATAGTATTTCTATATTCTGCGAATTATAGTAAATTGTAGTGGTGTTGTAGGAGGCGCTTCGCAATAGACTGACTTTTAAAAAGTGGCCCGCTCGGTGGGGTTGGCCCGCTCGGTGGTGAACCACGTTATTATTAAAGAATAGAGACCTACTATAATTAAAACTACTATAAGGCTTACTACTATTACTAATCCTCTTTTTCTTCTTTAACGCTAATCTTGTCTAGCGATAAATTAATAGAGATAAGAAATTAATTATATTAATAAATAACTTTAGCGTATAAGTAATAGATTATCTAGCTATAAATAACTACAACGGTCTTTAAAAAATATTAGTTATATAAGTAATTAAGAAAAGTAGAGCGGCGTAGCTTTTAAGATAGATAAAATATTACTAATATATTTTATATATAATAAGGGGCAGACCTGTACCAGATGAATTAAAATAAAAGAATAAGAAGTTAAGCTAAGAAACAAGATAAATATTATTGGGGTCATTATAGATATAGAGCTCTAATATAAGAAGTATATAGCTAGAGTTGTAATATAAGGATAAAAAGTAGCGATAGTACTTTTCTAGCTAAAGAACCTATTATCTTAAATAGCTTAATAGCTATTTAAAGCTATAGTAAAACTAGTTATAGACTACGTATTATGTATATAGTAACACGTAGCTAAGCATACCCCCTTAGCATTTTAGAATGTTTAGAGGATAGATATAAAGGCTATTATTAATTACTTTTAGATAATAGCTATAGTAATCGCAAAGGCTAAAGTAAGTACATATATATAATAATAAAATAGCATAGCTATAAAGTAATAAAGCTTTAAGTTAATATCTGCTTAGTGCCTAGGATAAACCCGCTAACGTAATTACGTTTTGAGCTATTTATAATGTTTATTTTATTTTTCTAGATAATAGTCTTAGTATATAAAAATACAGATACTAGCTATATAAAAATAATTATACTATATATAATTAGTCTGTAAAGCAAATATATTATAATAATAGTACAGCTAGACTTAAAGAAGACTATAGTACTAGTATACTAAAAGAATAAAATAAATATTATAACTAGCTCATTAGCGTACCGTGGTAATATTAGAGTAAGGTAGGTAATAATAAGTACCTAGAATAATAAAATAAATAAACTTTACACTAGCTTTACCATTCTAGGCCTAAATGAAAAGTAAAATCTTTATATAGTAAAACTATTTACTATTATAGGAGTCCTAAAGGCTCTAGGGGGACTATACTATAGGTAAATTATAATTCTTATAAACAATCTAAGTTCCTTTTAGGTAGTTTGCTAGTTAAACAGATAGTTAATATAATATATTATTTAAAGAATCTATCGCATAATCTAGGACGTAAAGCTACTTAAAAATAAAATAAATTTTATATATATTATAGTAAAATATAGCAACGCTCTTATACACAAAGAAAAAAAAGTAGTGAAAAGAATTACGTAAAAGGGTAATACACCATCCGTATATTAACTTTAATCTAAATTAACTATTATTAACATAATAGTAAAAGTATAAATAAAAAGGACTCTACTAGATGACACAGAAGTATATAGCAAGTAGATAAATATAGCACTACTAGGATAACACACCCGCAAGTTATATAATAGTCTTGGTAAATAAGAAGTAATAGTATTAGCACAGCTACGTATAGAGATATTATAGCTAAATATATATTTTTACCATATTAAAGTAGCGAATTCTAGAGTATAAACTTGTATTTCCTCTTTTAATACGCGCGATAGGATACGCTTAGGGAATAAATACTAAAATAATTAGATACTTTAAAAAGAAACTTTTTATTTTATCTTAAAAAAAAGAGCAAAGACAGATCTAGTAAAAATATTAACAGTAAGTATAAAGGTAGTGAAAGCGATAACGTACTCCACAAGCGAGTGGCCGGAAATGCCAAGACCCTATTAAATCTATACTCTACACAACAGTACAGAACGCGCATAAATAGTTATAAGAAATTATAGTAGGCTAATCTACTTAGAATCTACTTCTTTTTTATTTTTACACGTATGCAAATTAAGCTAGCGCATGGGGTTCCGAGACACCCGGGGATATGAGACACCGCGCAGAAATCCTCCACCCTTTAAAAAATCGCGATAATTTATTTAGCGTAATTACAATTGCCACTCGCTACACATAGATTGCAGAGTTTTAGCTGCTATTTCTGCTGCAGCTTTTTCTACGTCCTTTTCTATAGAAGTACTACTGTTTTGTTGCTCTAGGAGAGCAGATGCCTGCTTTGCTATTATAATTTAATCTATGCTAGTAAAGCGTTAATTTAGGTCTATGCAAACTTTCTTTCGTAGTTACGAACGCTTAAAGGCCTTAAGTTAACTTTGTAATCTTTTATTCTTTACTTCTAGCGCTGCTAAGCGTGTATTAGCTATTATAATTACCTTGCTAGCTTTTTTAAATAGTTAGTAAATCTTATAGCTTAATTTCTCAGCGCTGTGGAGCTGCCTTTAAGCTATAAACAGATCCCGAGGGCCATAGGGAGTGTAGAGAGAGCTCTTAGCGAAATAAGCCTGATCCTGGTGAGGGGGGATAACAGGCCTTCGAGCGACTTAAGATAAGTTAACTACCCGCTTAATATTTAACGGGTAAATGCCTGCAACGGCCTATCTAGCGCGGATTACTCTCTTAGTAATCGTAGCCTCTCTAGCAGCGTTGTAGGCAATAATAAAACGTTCCTTTTTAACTAGCGCAGCATTATCTAGGTGTGATAACTCGTGGATCTGCTGGCGATAGAATCGTTTCACTACTAAGAAAACAGAGAGATCTAGTGGCTGCAGAACGTGCGAGGAGTGCGCAGGGAGAAATAGAAGCCTGACTTTATTCTGCTTATAGATTCACAGGAAATCCAGGTCGACATGGCTGCCGTGGCCATCTAATATTAGCATCCGCCAGCGATCCTCTAAGGGCGCAGTATCTAGCAGAAATACGCGTTATAGCTACTTAGCCCCTATTATATTAGATATCTAGCTATTCTCTAAAGTTACGTATAGCTAGTTAAGTATTATTAATAAAAACCAGGTGCTCTGCAGGTTTTTGCCTTTAAAAATAATAGCTAGCCACAGCTTTCTCCCTGTTGCAGAAACGCACTCAATTATCGACGCCCACTCGCGATTCTCTAGAGACTAATAGTAAGCCTTCTTTTTCTGGCTTCCTGCGAGTACTCTGGTGTTTGCACATACGCCTAGGGCCTTCCTAGTCTTATCTATATTCCACGTATCCTTATTACGTATGTCTAACTCAACGCGGAGCTACTTATAGAGCTTAAGAAACTTGCGTATTACCTCCTAAGTTACTCTCTTAGCTCTTATAGCCTTAATCTTCTTACCTATAATAGAGGCAACGCGTAGGTTACGTTTAATAAAGTAAGATATTTAGTGTTTACCTACTAACGCGTAGTTGCTGTTTATCCTAAGGATTTAATTTACTATTTCTTATATATAAGTATAAGAAGGAGGAAACCCGCGCGCGTCCTCTTTAAGTATCTATTATATAAGAAAGTCCTCTTGTTATAGAGTTAATCGTTACTAGTATACGTGGCTATTTTGCCAGTTTTGTGAACCGCGTACGCGCCTAGATAGCGTGGCTATAAGGATATTATATGCCTTTGCAGCAGCTCGTTGACTAGGAAAAATGCCAGCATTAAGATCACTAATAGCTGCTTAAATTGCTGCCTCACGGTTGGCCATTTTAGTAGGGTGGATGTGGAGATATCGCGATTTTTTAAAGGGTGGAGGATTTCTGCGCGGAGTCTCATATCCCCGGGTGTCTCAGAACCCCATGCGCTAGCTTATGCCTAGTTTTACTATAGTATTTATAGTGCTATTAAGTTGATTTGCTTTTATTAGCGCGTATACTCTTTTTTACCTTCTTTTATTATTACGCGTTATAAAGTCTTTTAAAGTAACTAGTTACTAGCTATTAGTAGGTATAAGGACCCCTTTCTACTATAATTACTTTCTTTTATATAATTTCTATTATATAGCGGCCTTATTAGTAGCTTAAAGCTTAGCAATTTACTTTTACGCTAATACTAGCTTATATGCTGTAAAAAGCGCCCTGACTACGGGCGACTCAGTCTATCCACAGTACTAAGGCGATCCCTTAGAGAGGGAAGAGAAGGGCTGCGGCGAGGGAAGTAGATAGGCGGAAGGCCTGGATAGCGCTAGTCTAGAGCGGACTAGGGCCGTCGAGGGCCCTCGACCTACAACTCGTGACAAAGGCTCTTTTCTTTAAGGGTCTCGACCGCGAGAATAAGCACGTAATAACTAGCCTAATTAGGCCTTGCGTATTACGTAAGCTAATAACGTAAGCTAAATCTTAGGCTTACACTAAGGCCTAAAACCCTTATTCTTACTCTCCACTCGGCGGCTTACCTTATCCCGGAGGCTCCCTAACCCGTAAGTACGACCTAGCCAATCTATAGCAGTCTAGGGTGCCTGACCCTAGATACCCCCCATTTCGGTACCCAGCCGCTCCAAATTTGGGGGTTATAAAGGTAGACTAACCTGGTGTAGGCCTGCCAAGTCGTCCCCGTACTTGTTACTTCTCCACTGCCCTCTTCAGCAACCTTCGGACTTTGTCTAGATATACCTACGCTATTTAGCACCATAAGTACCGCGAATATTATCCTTAAGGCCCTAGTTAATAAGGCGCGTGTAAGCGCGATTAGTACTATTAACCCGTGCTATACCTGCCTTCCTATTATCCTAAATAGCCTTAAGTAGTCTAATTATAAGAAGATAAAGCTTTGCTAGTTTTAAGTTAAGGAGATACGTTATGTCTAGTCTAGGGCAGTATATATTAATCTCGGCCTAATAGATTTAGAGGACTATAATTTAATTTACTGCTACGATGCCTGCTATGGCGATAGTAAAGATTATTAGTAGGTAAGTTAGCGCTTTAAGAGTTATATAGGGGTTTTAAGGCTAATTAGTAGCAGATACCTAAAGACAACTTAGAGAACGTGTTAAGTACCCTAATTACCCTTATACCGCACTTGAGCCAAATTAATGCGTATACATGCAACAAGATCGACCTCTCTAGATTAAATAAGGCATTAGTAAAGGCCACCGCGTAGGTACTAAAGATAGAATAAAGTAATATTATTATATAAGTATTATCTAGTATAATTAAGGATTATTTAGACTAAGTCGCATAGGGCCACCAGATCTAAATTCTACGGAAACCTGTTAACCCCCTACTACTTAGGTTATAACACCTGGCCTCCTAAGGAGATTATTCTAGTAGTAGGCCTCTTTATTAAGGAGAAGCGGAAGAGGAAAGCTTCTACTATAGAAGGGGGTAGTTTAACCTCCCTAGTTACTACTAGTGCTCTTACCCCTAGGCGCAAGAAGGTTGCTCCTAAATTAGTAAGGGTCCTTAACCCTAATCCCGGGTTATTAATGCTAATTCGGGGTAGTTAGCGTTTAAGGCTAGTATCTTAGCTACGCTAGACCTTTTTGTAAAGGAAGTAAAGAAGAAGATTAAGAGTAAGGGTAGTTAAAAGACTTTCTAGTAAGCCTACGAGTCTAAGCGCCTAACTAATTAAGAGGGTTATTTAGTATAATCTAGGGATTCCTGCCCCTATTAACAGTGTCCGGATTTTATTCACGTTCTATACCCTTAGGCAGTTTTAGTTAGGTTTTAGTTAGCTATAATCGCGTTAGGTACGGTCTAAATAGGCTTATAAGCCTCTGTTAGGCCCCAAAAGGCGTGAATAGGCCTAAATAGCTCGTTCTAGTCTTTAGTCTATTTAAGAATTCTCTACCTTGTTCATTCTAGTATTTCGCAGCCTATAAAGTGTACTCTTTAAGGTAATTTATTACTAATTACTATTAAGTGCTGTCTTCCTCCTTCTTTGGGGGGGCGACCCCGCCTTTTAGGCTCTTGTCTAGGGCGACCTTTAGTCTCCTTGTCTAAGCCCTTTAGAAACTACTTTATCGCCCCTTTAGAGATCTTCTCCGCAGATAACCACTAGTTCTTATCGCTATTATATTTTTTCTACTTAACTTTATATAGCCATTCTCCGTCCTGGAGTATCCTAGATCTAATTCCTTTAATTAGGTATATATCCTCCCCTACTTATAGTATAATAACCTTAGGCGGGCTTTGCTCCCGTTATAGTAGTCCTTTTAAGGCTACCTAGTTTAGGAGAGATACATAGAACACTAGGTAAATATTAAAGTCCTTTAGCAGCTCTAGCTTATATACCTATTAACTAATTTGCTATTTTACCCTATAAGGACCCTAGGACTTGTAGTTAAGTTTCTTTTTAGGCCTAGTTAACCGTATGTTACGGGCGTCGAGGTATACTATGTCCCCTACTATAAAGGTTTAGGCCTTATGCTTCCTATTGTACCACGTCGCCTGGTACGCCTATGCCCTAAGGATCGCTTAGGTTATCTAGACCCTAGTCTAGGCTAGAACTGCCGCTCTGGCCCTTACTATAGGTACTAACCCGCGCAGCTGTACTTCTCGGGGCAGGTCTATTATTAGTAGATTTAGGCCGTACACTATAATAAATAGCGACACTCCTGTAGAGCTATAGATACTATTATTATATAAATATTCTGCTTTGGATAGAAGGTCCGCCTAATTAGATTATTCGTAGTTGCAGAATACTTAAAGGTACTATTTAAGTGTTTAGTTCTATCGTTCTATCTGTCCGTTTGTCTGCGGGTAGAAGGCAGTAGAAAAGAGTTACTTAATTCTTAAATATTAAGTAAAGGTGCTCTAATAAGCTAATATAAATAGGCTACCTCTATCTGTAATTATTAACTTTAAAGGGCCGTGTAGGCGCAGAACCTCTCTCCTAAAGACTTTAGCTAGCTCTACTACCTTTAGGTTCTTTCGCGTGGGGATGTAGTGTGCTATCTTAAAAAACTAGTTAATAATTACTAGGATGCTATTATAACGATAGGCTCTAGATTTACTCTTAGGTAGATCTATTACTATGTCTATAGTAATGTCCTTTTAGATACCCCTTAGGACTAGTAGGCTATTAAGTTAGCCGTGCGTTACGTATTAGACAGGTTTCGCCCTAGAGCACGCTTAATAGGTCCAGACGTAGTCCTTTACGTATTATTAAATACTAGGCTACTAGAACTTTTGTAGCACTAGCTCTAAGGTCTTAGTAAAGCTAAAATAGCCCGCGAGGGGGTTATCGTGGCATTATTAAAGGACGTATACCCTCGCTAGAGGTGGCACGTATAGCCTATTCTCGTACTATAATAGGTTGGCTAGTCTAATTATCTAGCGCTTTAGCTATTCTGGCTTTGCCATCTCTGGCCCTTAGAGGTACTAGAGAATTCGTTTTATAGTTTCGTCCCCCTAGCTGTTTCTCTTTAATAGCTCTACTATAGAGTAAGCGCTTGCTAAATTGTTTACCGCTGCCTTCTTAGTTACTAACGTTCTAGGTCTAGCGACCTTTATTACTATTACTAGTCTAGGGCTTCCTGCCTACTTTAATGGCTATAGGCTGCCTACTACGCCTGCTTTGTCTAAAGCGTTACCTTTTAGCTATAACTTGTGCTATAGGGCCTTAAGGAGTCTTTACTAGGAACTGCCTATCCCGCCTAAGCTTGTTTCCTCCTCTAACTCGTAGTTAGGTCTCTATAATAGTCCGTTAGCGGGATTTATTCTTCCTAAATAGTGTTTAATTTTAAAATTAAACGTTACGAGCTATTCGGCCCACCTTGCCTATTATCTAGTTAGGACTTTTATAGACATAAACCCTTACAGGTTAGCATAATTAGTTAAAAGCTTAATCTTCTCGCTAATACCCTCTAGGTAGTGTCGCTAATACTTAAAAGCTTTAATAATTACTAGCAACTTACTATTATGCGTATTATAGTTTTATTTTGCCTAGTTTATCTTGCGCGAATAAAAAGTAACTAGGTGCTATTATAGCTTCCTATGTTTATCTAGTTGCGGTTAGCTTAAGATACCTGAGATCGCGAAACCTGAAGCGTTAGTTTTCACTCTTAAGGGTCTTTTAGGGTTAAAGTAGGCTAGCAAGGGCCCTTATATAAAGCTCTTTTTTAGCTAGTAAAAGGAGGCCTTAGCCTGCTTTAGTAGGCTTATTATAACTAATTTCTTAAGTCTTTATTACTGTCCGCCCTTAGTAGCTTCCTCTAGCCTTTTTGTTAGGGCGTGAAGGGGTGCCGCCACTCGAGAGAATTCTTCTATAAACCTTTAATAGTAGTTAGCAAAGCTAAGGAAGATCCTAACTACTTAGACTAAGTTTAGTTTAGGCTAATTTTTTATAGAGGCGACGCGGTCCTCCTCTATCTCTACGCTGTCTAGGGATACTATAAAGCCTAGGTATCCTACCTTGCGTGTGTAGAATTCGCATTTAGACAGTTTGGCGTATAGCCGGCGTTTAACAAGGCGTTTTAGCACTATCTAAACGTGCTAGATGTGTTCCTCCTTTGTCTTAAAGTAGATAAGGATATCGTCGAGGTACATAATATAGTAGATATTAAGAAGGTCTAATAGTGTATTATTAATATAGCTTTGGAAGGTCGCAGGCGCGTTTGTTAAGCTAAAAGGTATTACTATATATTTATACTATTCGTACCTTATTTAGAAGGCTGTCTTCCATTTATCTCTTGCCCTAATTCGGACGCGGTGGTAGGCGTCCCTTAGGTCTAGTTTAGTGTAGATCTAGGCATCCCTTAGTCAGTTAAGGGATTCCTATATTAAGGGAAGTAGGTATCGGTTCTTTATTATAACTACATTTAGTCCCCTATAGTCAACGTAGAGGCGGAGGCCTCTATCCTTTTTCTTTATAAAAAGGATTAGTGCCCCGGCGCTTAATCGCGATAGTTAAATAAAGCCCTATTTAAGGTTCTTTTAAATATAGTCGCGCAGAACTACTAACTCTAACTCTAATAGACTATAGAGTAGTCTAAAAGGCACTTCCTTACCTTCCTTAATATTAATCTTTATCTCGTAGGGGCCATGGTTAGTAAGGATGCTTGTGGCTTCTTTGGAGAAGGCTTCCTCCTACTATCCCTAGTATTCTTTAGGTAGCGTCCCGGGTGGGCCTCCTAATGTGTCCTTTAGGGTGGCATATATAATAAAATAGTTATTTGCTATGTCTTTAGCCGTGCCAGCGAACTCTTTTACTAATTTAGTAAAGATCTTAGTCTATTTACGCTTCCTATGGGCGAAGCGGATAGTCTTATTATAGAAGTTTGCGATGGGGTTCTATTCTGCTAGCTAGGGCATTTCTAGGACCATGTCGAATCTACTAATGTTACTAACTGTGAATAGGTAACTACCGCTCTTGGTTTTACCGCGACTGTCTATAATAGTGTAGGGGAGCTTCGCCTAGCCTAGAACGCCTAAGTCTTGTCTATTTAGCGCCACGTAGCGTTTGCCTTTTATTATTATTACCGTAACCCCTAACTACTTTATTAGATTACTGCTAACGAAATTCGCTTTAGCTCTATAGTCTACTAGGACTTTAATCTATTATTAGTTACCCTCGTGCTGTACTTTACTATCCAGCGCGATTAGTAAGCCACCGCTCCTATCTTTAGGGGTCCTTGCGACTATAACTAGTTATTATTAACCTTTATTATAGTTAACCTTGCCTGTAGACTATTAGACCTCTTAGTCTATAGCTTGTCTTTCCCCGTCTTAGCCTTATACTTTAAACAGGACGCCTTATAATAGCCTAGTTCGTGGTAGTAGAAGCATTAGTCCTTGTCCCTGTCCTTTACTACCTAAGCCTTCTTCTTGCTATCCTTATCGCGACGGTTGCTATCGTGGCGTCTCTAGTATAGTCTTATATTATTTAACCTAGATCGCTTTCGATCGCGCCTTTTGTTGGCTAGCTTGTTAAGGAAGTTATTATTAACATCGTGTATACGTTATTTCCTTAACTTATAAAGTTTTAACGCTTGCTAATATATATTTACCTTTACTTTTAAGTAAAAGAGGCTCTTCTATTCGCGTGGCTACTATTTAAGGCGTTCTTAGATTTTCTTATTTAGTACCGTGTAGAAGTTATTAATATAGTTTTTATTATTATTATCTAAGGCTTTCTTTAGGTCGCATTCCTCTTATTAGTCCTTAAGGTAGTTAAGGAGTTCTGTAGGGGTCTTTATACCTTATTTAGCTACCTTAATCCTTTAGCAAGCGGCACTCTTTCGCTTCTAAGCTAATTCTAAGGAGTTTACTATAGTCTGCTATAAAAGGTTCTAGGTAACTTTCCTGTATCGCTTCTACTCTAGGATCTTGGCGACTATTTAGTTCTAGTAATTACGTTATATATCTCCTAAGTATCTTACTACGAACCTAACCTACGCTTCGTTAGTTTTAAGGGTAGGTAAGAAGTTAATATAGTCCTCGTAGTCCTTCTTTCTATAAGTTTAGTTTCTTACAACCCCTACCCTTAAATTAAGGGGGTTTTAGCGGCTTTAGTAGCTGTGCGTCTAGGGTAGTAGCTACTATTTAGATCTAACGTTCTTTATCGTGACTAGTATAGGCCTGGCCTTATCTATCCTTCTTCCGCGGGCGTCGGATGCTTCTAAAAGCCCTAGATTAGTCTTAACTAGTATTATCTAAGCTTAAGAACGCGTCCTCTATTAAGCTATTACTTAATAGGTTATTACTTATATCTTTAGCCTTATCTAGGTTGCCGTGACCCTCCTTAGGCTCCGGGGAGTTGTTAAAGATGCTAGTAGTTATTATCTTATTCTTAACTAGGGTCTTGCCTTTAGATTAGTAACACTTTACTATTAGGGAGGCCTCTAGTTTCTAGATGCGTTGTTAGAGCTGTAGCACGCCTAGGCGTTCTTAGAGGGTAACTTTCTCTAATTATTAGTTATTATTACTACCTATAATAGTAGGGGGGTCTTCCTCTAGGTCTGCAGGTGTTGTTAGGTCTTCTATAGGCGTTATAACTATTAGAGGCTCTTATTTAGAGGGTCCTGCGGGTAGTAACCTGCTTTAAGGGTCTCTTACTATTTTTAAAGTCTAGCAGGTAACTCTTCGTGTCAATTCTATTGTACAGGTAAATTAGATATAAGGGGGTAAGGGATTGTATTATAAAAAGCGCCCTAACTACGGGCGACTTAGTCTATCCACAGTACTAAGGCGATCCCTTAGAGAGGGAAGAGAAGGGCTGCGGCGAGGGAAGTAGATAGGCGGAAGGCCCGGATAGCGCTGGTCTAGAGCGGACTAGGGCCGTCGAGGGCCCTCGACCTACGACTCGTGACATATGCTACTACTACTATGCCTTTTACTATCTTTTTAAAGGCCTTAACTAGGCTTATTAGGGAACTATTTAGGTGCCTTTAAATTTTCTCTTTTACTAGCGTTAATTATAACCTAAATTCTAGGGTGTTACTAGGCGTCTACAACTACTATAAGCTACTATTAATTACTAGTAGTAGTATATATAGGCAAACGTTAAGCTTTAATATTATTATTTTTAGATTAAGAAAAATAAAGCTAGCGCCTTAAAAACTTTTTTAAATATTACTTTAAGTAATTATAGCCTTAAAAGTACAGTACTAGGCCAAAAGTTTGCCGACACTTTTGCCCCACCAAATTTTTAGCCGAGTTCTTTAACCCTCATCATTTACAGGGTATCCACCACGCCTAATTATATTAAAATACACCTAAATAGCTTAGTATTTTATATACTAACCCTAGGCTTTTATATAAGCTTTAATCCTACGTAGTATACTTTTAATAAGGTTATTAATAGCCTCCTATAGGATAGCATCTTATGCTACCTATACGCACTTAATAAACCTCTTATAAGCTATTTAGCTAAATTCTTCCCCCTTTAGATTAGAAAATAACTTAATAATCTTCTATTTTAATAGCTACTAGAGGTGTTTAATTAGGTTAAGATCTAGTAAGTAGGGAGGCTAGTTAATATAGTAGACATCTTTATTATCTAACTATACTTATATATAAGCAGAGGTGTGTATAGGCGCGTTATTTGTTTAAAACTTATACGTAGCGTTCTATAGGAGAATTAAATTTCTAAGGGTATTAGTATATAATTCTAAGTAGAATTTTTGTTAGCTACTTACCCTCTTTATAGCTATTAAGTCTATATAGCTGCCTTTTTAAATTGCTCTAAAGAATATCTACTTAAGTACTACTTGCCACGTTTTTTAAATTAATTATCTTGCTATCCTACTTCTGCTAAGGCGTATAAAATACCTAGATACGCTTCTTGCCACTCCCACGTTTAGCAGAGACCTCGTCAGAGAATTTAATCCACGCCTATTCGTAGTGTTAATAGATCTGGCACCACTTAAGGCGCTGTCGAGCGTCTCTAGGAGTAAGCTTTGGGCGTTTCCTAGCCACCCAGTTACGTATCCCATGGCGTTTGAGCATTCTATAGAGTGTAGTCCTTGAGCACTCAATGCCGCGCGCAAGAAGCTGCAATTCAGCGTATTCAACCCGGGGGTTCCTAGGGACTATCCGCAAGACCCTACGCTCATCTCTCTGTGATAGAAGCTTTGGCCGGCCTATCCGGGGGCGCGATCGAATCTCTCCATGGGTATCCTAGCGTTTAATTGTGTCGTACACAGCTTGGCGGCTCACATTGAAGGTTCGAGCAATTTTGGCCTTCAGTACGCGGTTCTCTACCTGGGCAAGGATTGCAGAGCGCACCTGCGGAGAAAGCTTAAACCTAGCCCTGCGATTGCTAGATATTTCTGCTAGTGGCCGCCGCATTATATACAGATCGAATAGCCGCTTCAAAATTGGTGGTTAGTGTGGGGTTGGCGTTGATGGTGGAGGATTCGGCTGAAAATTTGGTGGGGCAAGAGTGTCGGCAAACTTTTGGCGGGGCGCTGTAGTAATAAAGCAAGGTAGGAACTTAATTTTAGTAATATACGTAATATAATTACGTATTAGATCCTTAGCTTAGCGCCTATACGCCTTCTTTAATAGCAAGAAACACTCTATATTTAGTAACTATAAGAGGTGCGAGAAATATAAAGATATATAAAGAGTAATAATTTTATTATTCTTATAGATTTGCTAGAATTTAAGCACGTTATAGCTTTTATAGCTATTAATAATAAGTAGTTAATAGCTACTAATAGTACGCTCTTTTACATACGCGTTAAAGTATTTTAACTACTATAAACTAAGTTTATTTATTATTTAGCTATTCTTAAAAACTATAATAACCTAATTATAAGGTAGATCCTTCTCTTTATACTAGATAGAGAGGTGGTGCTTCCCCTAAAAAATAAGGAAGGGTAGAATTACCTAGCCTATCGCATTAATACCCTAGATAGCTATAGTTTACTTTTAATTACACTACTACACGCTCTTTAGCCTACCTTAATATTTAAAACCTATAATAACTACTCCTGTTAATATTATGCCTATTATAAAGCTAGTCTTATTAAAGTTATAGGTATCTTTATCTAGGATACTATACTTGGCTTTAGTAATCTCTATAAGCCAGAACTAGTCCTATATAACCTTAGGATCTTTAGAGGGCTCTCTTATAGTTATATTTTTAATTAAACTTAACTTAGAGCTCTAGTTAGCGCTTTATAAAGTTTATAGCCTAGTTCTAGCTAATAGGCTCATAACGCTACTTAGCTAATAAAGAATTAGCTATATCTTTAATAATAATAAGCTAGTGCAGAAATCCTCGCGCGTTTAAATTAAATATATACTAAATAATTACCTACTTCTTTATTAGAAAAAGATTTATAAAATTAAGTATATAGTTAGATTAAAAAGTTACTCTAGCGTGTCTTTATCTTAGTATTTTTTTTAATAATACTATAAACTACTATAGCGCGTAGAATTAAGAGTAGCGCGTCTCCTTTAATAGCTTAAAGTATAAGTTATAATTAGGCTCCTTTTAATTCTAGTAGCTAGTTAGGTGGTTAAGACATCGCGTTATACTATAGGTAATAGAATATTTTAATAGGACCTTGACATTTCCGGCCACTCGCTTGTGCCGGCCACTCGCTTGTGGAGTACGTTAATTTAATACGCGATAATAATAAAACGTCTAAAAATAATAAGTAGAATATTAAAAAAAAACCTAATCTTTTTACTTAGTAGGTTTTGCTTTACTTATTAAAGAAGAAACACTAATTACTTAAAAGAACAGCCCTAAAATAACTTACTACTAATTACTTAAAAAGGACTTTAAATATAAGGAGTTAAAAAGAATAAGTATAAGGATAGTTATCTATAAGAGCTAGAGGGAGTTAGGTTACTACTATAAGCTCTAGTATGTAGTTAACGTAAAAAGGCCCTTTAGGCGAGTGAGCCGGGCGTAATAAATCAATCAATCAATCAATACCGGTCACCAATATAGACCGACTCAGAATTTACAAAGTTGGAATGCGTGCACTTCTACTATCGAGACGTACTTCAAAGTGTGTAGCTGGCATCTTAAACGCTTACCAGTGGCACGGTTCAGACTTCATCACGAAGGAATTCCGAAACCGCGATGGGGGAACGGATGTATTTTTCCATGAAAGGTGCAACTAGTTTTAAAAAACGAATGACATAGCAAGGCCGTCCGGGCACACAGACCCCATCGTGAAATTGTGGCTTCCCCCCTCTTTACCCATGGGGAATCTTACACTGCTCGATCCGCTCTTGACCCGGACATAAATTGCCGCATCTAATGCTCCTGATCCCCTTTGCCAAAAGATCTGCCTATCCAGGGTACTGGATGCCTATTATCACAGGGAAACCGCCGTTCTGACCGGCACGGGAGCAGAAATCGCCGTTGAACGCATCGCAACTTGTGCCTGGGTCAGGCCCTATGGATCTGATGGTATCGTTTGCGTAGAGGGTAAAACAGGTTTGATTCCGGTCATCAACGTTGATGGCCATTGGATGATTGAACCACTGGCACGGCGGCTTGAAGTCGTTGCCCTGGCAGACGTACCTGGGGATAAGTTAGATGGCAATTCTCTGGAGAGCAGCGAGATAGAGAGTGCTTACATTGCTCCATGAATACCGCAGCGTGCGGTGGTAGGTGGATGCGCTGCAGCAAAGCCAAGTAGGACCAAAGAAACAACCGCACGCGGGACCGGAATCGTGCTTCCAAGAATGCAAACCATAGCGAAATGAATTTCGCAACCATAGACTGTGCAGCTTTATACCAACCAAAGATCAAAATTCGGTCAGTACTGCCGTGTCAAAAAGTGCAGTCTTTCACCGTTATATCAGGCTTTCCACTTCGCACATGTCCAAAACGAAAATCAAAAAATCAAAAATCAAAAATAAAAAATAAAAAAACCCTTTATGAAAAAAACCCTTCCCCGTGATACAAACAAGATGTATAATTTAAGATCTATCCCACCAACAACGCATACTCCTCCGCCCCTTACCAAGAAGGTTTGACAACCCAGGCCATTCCACAATGTCAAGAACCGGAAACCCGTACTCCGGGCCTTGTTTCTCGAAGTCCGTGGTACCATACGTTGCACATATCGTGCCATTGTCGGGACCAATGGACCCGACGTGTTCGAGAACGGAACCAACCATCTTCTCAAGAAGGAGGCGTTGGACGCGGTCTGGGTTCTTTTGTTTGTCCCCCCCAATGGTGCAACCAGGTGCAGGGCGGCGCCCAGTTGTTGCCCAGGCAGCCGTAGCTGGAGATGGAGTCTGTTAATGGCTGTCTTTTTCTTTCTCGTTCGTAGGCTGTGAGGAGCATGAACGGGATATAAGAGTTACTTACACGGCGCCTGGAATGCCGCGAGGGGCAATGGATGACGGATGCGCCGTGGAAAGGCCGAGGAGCACGAGGAGTACGGCCGCGCTTGGGGACAGCATGGTGTAAGTAATCTTTTCAAGTAATCTTTTCTGTCTTCGATATTTTCTTTTTGCACGTAAGCCGATTGTAGTGAAGCCGGGTAGGTAATGAAATAACTTGAAACTTTTTCCAGATTCGGGAAAACGGGAATGGACTAGGCAACGAAGAAGGATGTGCACACTAAACGGTGTCGACTCGAGCATTGTGAAGACGCTTTTGTACCTTCACCTGTGGCACGGTTGGTTCCGTGCCACTGCTCCGCCTAAGTCTCAGTCCAAGCGTAGTCTAAGCCCAGCTCCGCGAATACTGAGAACACGTTAGTCTTGCCGTGTTCGTGCCGTGACCGAAAATAGATTGCCCTCTCACGTATTGCTCAACTGGCCACTTGAGCGCGAACCATGGTCCCATCCTCTCGACTGCATTGCATCACCACCACGATACTGCTGCCCCTCGTTCGCATCGGACCCAAAAACCCAACTAAAAAGAAACAGAATCTGCTATCCGTGAAGATCTAACGGGACAAGACTCATGTTGCATGTCGAATGATCTGTTCAAGTTATCAATGGCGATAGAACAGAAGCTTAACAGAATCGCCGACTCACGAGCGATAGTATGTCCCTATCGTAATCTAGATCCTGCGTTAAACTCCACAACGGATGTATCATCACCACACCGCATAACAGCGGCCTAACGATCATGCGCACGATTCCGACGGAGCACTATATATTGCAATCAGCATTCCCCTAAACGTCTGTGAATCCTCTAGGACCACCAGCGGACTGCCAAGAAGAATCCTTGCGGCTTGAATGATGAATTACTCCGTTTGAGCTTTCTCCCGTATTATGGTATCTCCATATCCCATTGCCCGCGTCTTACACAGTCTGCATCTCCCACCTCGGTCCCCAGCCATCTACAACCCAAACTGTCTCTCCACCTCCCTCCTACTCTGCTCTCTCTGCAGTTCCTGTCTCCGCTTCTCCGCTTCCTCTGTGACGCCCTTCTCTCCTTTAATTCGCTGCCTCTCCTCATAAGCGGCCCTGCTCTTCATGATCCTCTGCACAATCTCTCCCGCGTTGACGTTCTGGAAACTGTGATTTGCGATTTCTTTGTATATACCGAGGGTTTTTGCCGGCGCGTACGGGTCGTATGAGAGCGGCATGAAGGAGGTGACGCCGTGGTAGACGGCGGAGGGTGTGCCGTAGGGCATGGTGGTGAGGAAGGCTTTGGAGATGGAGAACGGGGCGCCGAAGACGACGGCATCAACATACTACTACTGTCAGCGGGAGGGAAGTGAAGAAGGGGCATATAGAACGAACCTTGCATTGCAGAACGCAGAGACCGCGCTCGAAAATGTTCATGATGGGGTAGTTGACGCCTTTCCAGTGGTTGATGACCTCGTCGTCGTGGATACCCGCGACCACGAAGACCGGGCCGTAGTCGGCGCCGGACTGTTCTATCCGCTGTTGCTTTGCTTCTTCGGTGTACCATCCTCGCTCTTTCGCAGCGTCTTCCTCGGTCTGGGTGACGAGCCGCAGAAACTCGATGTGTCCTGATGAGAACAGATCCCAGCCGCCGTCGACGTAGGCCACCGTCTGCCCGGGCCGCACGCCCTTGCCCTCTACCAGTTGGTGGAAGTTGCCCTTCTCTTCCTTGACGGCGGCATTGGTGCCCTCGGTCAGGGTGCGAGAAGTACCGGGACGCGGGGCACCGGATGACGGCGTCTGCGAAGTCGTCGTCCGCCTGTACTTGGCCGGCCGTGAAGCATGCCAGTACCACACATCGCACCCAGGTGCCAGCCCGGTCGCATCCGTCGCGTAGTCCTTGATCCTCTGCGTCATCTGAGCACCGGCTTCCTTGCGCTCATCCTCACCGCCGGGGCCCTCTTCGCCCGCTAACCGCTTCTCCAGCGATTGTATGAAGTGTGTTTTGGTGCATAGGAGCATTCGGCCGACGAGATCGGTGGTAGAGATGCCAGGCGTGCGCTTGACGACCTTGAAGCGGCCGGCGGCTTTCACGTAGCGGTAGCAGTCTTGCCCGCTGGAGTCGGACGTGATGTCGTCGCCGTGCACGACATACCAGCAGCCGTAGTGCGAGATCCAGGGCAACGAGGTGACGTAGGGTGCTTTGGGGATGGCGCGCGTGGCCCAGCGGCAGGCTTCGACGGCGGTGACGCTATTGATATCAGCATTTCCCCTTCTCTAAGACCATCTGTGCATCGTACCGCTCGTCCAAACGCATTACCGTGGGGCCCTTGTTTTCGAGGATGGCTTCGTCGGAGTGCACGCCAACGAGAAGCTCAGTGCCGAGTTGACGGGCTTGTAGCATCGCGCCGGCATGGCCTACGCATGGTGTTAGGCATAGGAGGGACCGTTGGAGGGTTGCAAGTACCGTGATGGCTGAAGTCGAAGCAGCCGTCGACCCAGATGCGGCCCTTGTCTATCTCGACGTCTTCCTGCGGGTCAACGGGCCACTTGCCCTCGGAGGGGATCCATTCTCCCTGTGCAATCGCGTTAGAGAATAGTGCAGTGGTGGTTTGATCTACGGACGCACCTTTGCGCTCTGTCTGCGTATCATGGCGGGGTGCGGTCGTCTAGACGGCAATTGGGAGACAGCACGACAGGCCGGGTCGCAGCGGATGGGCAGCAGGTCGTCGCTGTTCCCAGCGCCTTGGTTCTAGCACGCGCTGCTAGCGATGGCACGTGGAGATGAATGTCTTGGACAGCTCGCTAGGAGAGATACGTAATGATGTGAGCGGGTGACGGGCGGGGCAAGCCGTGTGGTCGCTCCATTGGCGCAGCTGTTGGTTCCTGCATCCAACTAGGGGTGGGTGGTCATGGCTGTTCCCTCAGATAGTCGCGCGCGTCGCGAAAATGCACGATGCGGTGCCTGAGGCGGGCGTCTTCAAAACGTTGCCATGTCCGACGACTCCCTGCAAAGGTGGCTATAACGTCCGCCTCGCATATCGCACGCCTCTCCCTAGTAGCCCTTCTTCCCCCAACCTTTCCACGCCGCATTGCTTAATAGCCGTCTACATGCAAGCCATTGTTACAGCCGCACCCACTGTCCCGAGTAGTAGCCCCTGACCGTCCGCCCGCAGCTGCGGGTCCAGAGGCACGCAAGGAGAGCTTAAGCGGCCGATTTACTGCCACCATGGCCGAGGACCTCTCCAGCGCGACTGCCTCGCCCCAGCAGGGAAGCATCTTCTCGCGCAGGCCGTCCTTCTTCGGTGGAAAACACAAGCACAACCCGCCCAAGACGCCCACGCACGCGTCCCACCTGTCCCCACCCGCGCGCAGCAACCAAAGCCCGCCGCCGGCCATCAACCTCTTGCCCGTGTCCCCCATCGGCGACGCTGACGGCCTCCTGCCCAGCCAATACGAGTTCCCACCGAAAGTGCCTTCGACGCCGCCGCGACGGAAACACGCACCACGACACAGCATCTCGTCTACGCTGGGTGACATCGGCACGAGCCTGCAGCGAAGTAGGAGCGCGAGCCTGCGGACCAACGACTCCAGCGGCACCGCTAGCAACACCTCCACGTCGCGCACGTCCTCGCACAAGAGGACGCCGTCCGCCAATCTGGCCACCTCGCTGTCCCCCGAGAAGCCCTCCACCGCCAATGGCTCTGCCGCCGCGGGGCCGTCCCGCCCGGCCCTGTCCATATCGACCTTCGCACGCAGCACTAAGCAGCGCTCAGCAGAGAATGTAAGACCAGATACAGGCGCTGGGGCCGGTGGCCGGCAGGGGTACGACAAGGAGCCGCTGTCAGCAGTGGACAAGCCGAAGACGCCCTTTGGCCGCGCGAGGTTCCCTTCAAATAACAACGACCCTCAACCGGGGCTGAGAAGGCAAGATACCGCAGGCACAACGTATGGAGGGAGCACCATGAACTACAACGCCGGTGGACTAGGTCCAGCAGCGCCAATACCGCTACCCACGGGTGCGAATCCGAACGTGATATTCCAGCATATACAGGAGATGGCCTCGAAACGAATCTCTACGTTGGACTACCTGCGGAAAGCGTATGGCGACCCCTCTACTCTATGCCAAGGGCAAAGCTAACAATTCCCAGACACGAAGGCCGCATATACTGGTTCAACACGCTCCTCTTCGCGCGCCCCGACCTCACCCGCCTTCCCGGCTTCACCCCGCGCAACCTCGCCCGTCGCGCAACCCACTACCTCCTCCTCGGCTTCTCACTCCCCACCATCCTCGACCTCAACTCCTCCTCGCCCTCCGACTACCTCCGCGCCCTGCTCTCGCTCCTCACAGAATTCGAACAGTACCAGTCGATCCACCCGGCCGACGGCTCTGCGCCCGCATCCCTCGGCCGTGGCAGATTAGGAATGGGCATGGGCGGTGTATTCAAAAGAGTCAACGTCAGCGTGGGCGGCAAAGGCAGAAGAAGTAGCTCGGTAGGCGGCGCATTCGATGGTGGAGGCTTGGAGGGGTTAGTCGGGAACGTGGATAGTCCGCCCGAGAACGATCTGCTGTTGCCGAACGAGTCGTATTCATACCTCCAGACACCGTCGCTGCCGTTCGACCCGGACTTCTTCAGCACGTTCGCGACGCTGTGCGATGTGCTGATGGACAGCTACACCAAGATCCTCTCGCTACTATCTACACCGGAAAGCATCGTTGTAGCGGGAGGTGGAGTGCCGTCTGCCGTCGGCGAGCTGTTCAACAAGGCGGATGCGAAGGTGCGCAAGGTCATTCTCGCGGGCGTCGTCCGAGAGTTCGAGGAGGGCTGTCGGGGCGGTGTGCGCGCCGAAGTGGGAGGCGTGGGCAAGGTGGTGCTGGGTGGGCTGATGTGAGACCGCAAAGATGACTCGTGTATTGGGCCGCGTAAATGACGTGGGACGTTCTTGATGAAGGTTACGATTATGATACCAGCATTTAGAGCACGAGAGAGTGCAGCATTTATGGCGTTATGTTTAGCTCGAGTGCAGTGTAGCGCTTGCGAAGTGGGCGGGTAGACAGAATTGCAATACACAAATCACGTTTCTACTTTGCTCCTGGTTGACCGGCTGGTGATGCTCATCGGGTGTCTCCTAGATAGAGGAGAAGTTGAGGGTTGGGACTTGATTGAGTCACGCGTTCACAAACTACTCAACTTTGAACCCCAACAGTCGACTACTCCAATCGACGGTTTTGAATTGCCTATTGGAGCCCTTTTTGTAGGGGTGGACTCCATCTCAATCTTTATGCCGGGTGTTGTGATTCAATGTTGAACTCCCGCATTCAACCCTCAACCCTCAACCTTCCACCACTCTATTCGACGTAATTTTATGTTCCTGTTTGAGAATGTCGATGGAGCACATTGAACCGTAAGAGTGAGGCAGCGGTTGAGATTGAGAAACTTTTGACGTGCGTGACTCAACATCGGGCTTCCGCATTCAACCATCGACTTCCGTGATCGACGGCTTTGCGTACTTGTCTGTTTGGGTGGCTGCAGTGTGGAACTCAAGTTTGAGGGGAAGTCTGCTCTGTCTAGCGGAGATTGAGGTTGAAGTTGAGGATCTGGAGCGGTTGGTAAAGTAGAAGGGCGCAATGTGCGATGCCGAGCTCAACCATCAACCACAGCGTTCCACGGCTTTGTTATGCCTGCGTATTCGGGAAGCTTCTAATATGTGACTCGGATTCAACCGCAACCTTGGAAGGCATTCCATCAAGTGACTCTACTTCTATTGCCCAACATTGAATTCTCGATGCTCAACCGTCAGCCACAGCGCTCGACAGGTTTTCCTTGTTGCTTTATTCGGGAGAGTCTGGAATTACCTGCGACGCATACTCAACGATGAGGTCTTGTTGGGGTGGAGTGGCAGGATGAGTGCTTACACCTGTTGGCGAGATATCGGTTGCTCAACATCGACCCCGCGATGCTCAACCTTCGACTGCCACAATCGACGCGTCCTGGTAATTGCCTAAATCAGCAGGTCAACTTGGTCAATGTAAAGGTGTTAAGTTGTTGGAGTTAAGATGGTGAGGATCGAAGTGGCTGCGCGCATTGGAAAAAGGCCACTGTCTCAGTTATTCGCAACGCAGCCCTGTCCACTGACTGGTTTGGTGCCACGGCGAATTGTATTGTGGTTAGAATTTAGGAAAGCGAGCCGTTGAAAATACCACCCCCGCAGTAGAGGATTTAATCTTCTCTTCGACCCTAGACGACTGTTATGCCGAATGCCTTCCTATCGGCCTCATCTCAGCCTGTAAGCTGCGATGGCTTCTTCATTGCCGGAGAGCTGTCAAACACAGTGGCCCACCAGGGAACCAGGAAATAGAAGTCGATAAATGAAACGCAATGTCAAACTCCTTGTGGTCGCAATTCACGAAAGCCGTTGATGATGGGTAGGATGTGATTCCAGCAAATTACGGGGTCCTCCTACCTCATTGGCCCACAGGGGTACCCCACAGCCCGCACGAGCCACATCCCAAAAGTCTCATTATCGGCGCCCACACATGCTACTAACACCAAAACGCCCTGCACCCAAGACGCCACCTTGCACCATCGATAAAATTTAGCGGCGGATCGTGTTCGATTCGAACAAAATTAGCAATCAAGCAAACTTGGACAAAGGAAGAAAGAGCTGGGCAAAATGGACATCCGTGCGTTGAAGCCGGAGGACATCCCGCACGTACAGTTGGCGAACATCACGAACTTGCCGGAGAACTACTTCTGCAAGTACTACCTGTACCATGCGATGAGCTGGCCGCAATTGAGCTATGTGGCTGTGGATGTGAGTGATACTTTCGCAGAATTCCCCTTTCCAATGAAGAGCAGCACAGACGCCCCGCGATCATGAAGCAAAAGCTGGAACTGAGGGACCTGATGTTAAGATCAATGGTCGCGGATTGAAGTGCTAAACTGCTATGAAGTTTTGCCGCGGTACAATCATTGCAAACATGCGCAAAGGCCAAGCACTTTGCATAGGTGCCAGCGCACTTGGCAAGAACCATAACCTCTACTTTATTACCCACGTTCGAATTATCCCACTAACAGATCAAGGTCTCCCGTCCCTCAAAAACCCCTTACGGCCCGCCAAAGATCGTCGGCTATGTCCTTGCGAAAATGGAAGAAGATCCCTCTGACGGTATCCCTCATGGTCACATTACCTCCCTCTCGGTGATGCGCACGCATCGTCGTCTCGGGCTCGCTGACAAGCTCATGCGCCAATCCCAGCGTGCCATGGCGGAGACCTTCGCCGCTCAATACGTTTCATTGCACGTGCGTGTATCTAACCAGGCTGCTTTGCATCTCTACCGCGACACGCTCGGCTTCAAGGTAGACAAGATCGAAGAGAAGTACTATGCGGACGGCGAGAATGCGTACAGCATGCGCATGGACCTGGCTGACCTGAAGGCGGAGTTGAGGTTGCAAGACGATAGTGACGAGGAGGAGGAGAGCGTTGGAAAAGATGAGGGCGATGCGGTTGGTAGCGAGGGAGCAGAGAAGAAAGAGAAAAAGAGACTGGTCAGGGTAGGACGGCAGCTGGGTGTGGGGGATCTAGTGGAGAGGAATGAGACGGCTGCTGCGTGAGGGGTGAGCATGGAACACTCTTGTGGTCTTGTAAAGAGGCCATTTGCGCATGCGAAAAAGCGCTGGCTGAGTCCATTCGCAGGCGGAAGCCAATCACTGCGTTAAACAACATTTACATTCCCCAAAATCCATGAAAAATGGACCTTAAATAATTCATATGCCCATATGCGCAACCCGAATCGTCTCCTATCATCTCGTTGCTTTCTTGGCTGTCGTCGAGAGCCTTTTCAAACCATCCCGATATCGCTCGAACAGCACGTGGTCCGGCGTTTAGCTCGACGCGTCCTTAACCCCGCTCGCGCCTAATTTTCAACGCGTCTCCCTACTCCAATTATACATTCCCAACACAATCAGAGCCCTGCGTGCACTTTCGCGTCTCTACCGGACCCAGATTTGTATCGGAAATATTTAGTCCTGGCGCCCAGAGGTTTTGTTTCCGCTCGTCGCGAAAACTCTTCAATCACTGACGACAACCCTCGTCGCTTGCCGCGACTATGAGCGCATCTGCTCCAGCTGAGCATTCTTCGGGTTCAGGTCCCGATGGCGTGGGCGACACGACCCTTTTCATCGCAACAGCAGCATCCTATGCCAGCGACGGCCCCACGCTACCTGTCATCGGCGGTGTGAGCGAGCATGCGGATCTCGTCAGACCAAGTAAAGCCACGAGTGACGCAAGACCGGCGAAGAAGCGGAAAACAGTCGACCAACCTGCGACAGAGCCAACAGAAGAAGGAGCTGCGGCAAAGAAGCCGCAGGTCGATTTAGCGCCGTTGTACAAACCCTGGACCTTTCTTCCTCCGGAGCTGTTGCAGCACATCGAGAAGAGATTAGGTAAATCGTGGGAAGAGAAGGTCGAGGCGGTGGTGTTCACGAAGAACCAGAATGTAAAATCTGGGATTAATCGTCTCAAGAACCTCGTAGGCTTTGAAAAGACTCATGGATCTGATGAGACCCTTGAGGATAGTGCTAGTAAGAAAGATGGTGGACTTATCGCAGTTTCGGCTTGTAGTGAGGGTACGACGAAGCTCGTTGGCATTGTGGAGATGGCGAAACGAATTGTGGGTAGTGGAAAGGAGAAGAAAGATGGCGGAGAGCCGTGGTGCACATATACGGTTTTAACGGGGTTGGATATCCAGAAGCGGCAAGAAGAAGACGGAAGAGAGAACGTAGAAGACGACAAGGACAAGACGACCGACAAGGATACCAAAAGCAAGACTCCGGTTCTCACAGTGTGGTTCAGTCGAAAGAGCATCCCGGAGTTCAAGGCCGCTTTTGGAGAGCAGACGTTCACCGTCTTCCACCATGCCACCGACGCCTGAAACACGTTTCATTACAAGACACCGTTAAAATGTACTATCTGTAACGTCGAAAAGAGTGTTGAGGCAATCGTTATTTTGATTGGGAAGCTACTCTACAGAGCTATATAGTGTGGATCACGTGCACAGGCCGCACGTACGCGGGTGGCCCAAGCTTCTATACTGAACCGTCACACTATCCCACCAAGGCAATATCCTCAAGCCACCACAGATACCAGTTAATCCACTCTCTACCCCTAGTCACGCCTCGTTTCAGTATCAATACCCCATGAGCGTGCTGTTCGTTCGCCATAACTTCCGGGTACGAGACTTCTACACTCACATTTGCGCCAGCTTGGGAGTGAACCTGGGGAAGCCATCCGACTTTAAGCTGCAGCTCGTACAGCGCTCGCGCTGCTGATTCACAGATCAAACTCGGATTGCCTCTTGGCTTGATCGGGATTTCGAAACGCTGGTTTCCGGTCGCAAACATGAGGGCGTACAGTCTGGGGGGTTTGCAACTAGCGGACTTGTTACTGGAAGAATCTACCGGGATGGGGTAAAATCCGCTATGTGGATATGGTCTTCCGAAAAGGTTCGTGGCCGGCGAGTTGGCTTGGATTAAAGATAACCTGGGCGTCCCATGCCATGGAGAAGCCTGCGAAGTAGCCGGACTGGTACCAGGAGTGCACATTCCATGGAAAGAGAAAACTTCTAGTCTAGCAGGTGTCGATGCAGGCGTAGGGGCGTCTGACGAAGAAGAAGCCTCCGAACAGATGTACCGGGAATATTCTTCCGCCATAGGAATTAGGAAAGCGCCGATAATGCCCATGGTCTTATGTGAAAGCTAGCAACGTTTGCCCCGGGGCCTACACATGATCACGAGGTCTTGCACAACTCCAGCAACGGCACGAGAACTACCCACATGATACTTCACTCCACCTACACTCTGACCATGACCATAATTACACATGTCAAAAAGCGATCCTGTCTCTGCATATCCACCGCACGTGCCTCACCCCCCGAACATCGCACCTTCACACCTTCACACCTTCACACCTGAGCGCCCAAACCCTACTCCCATCTACCGCACAACAACAACCTTTTCAATCCACCAAACAGCCTTCCACATCTCCTCGCCCAGGTAAAACTCCACCGCCACCGGCCTCCCGTCCCCATTTCCCACATAATTCGCACCTGTGTCCACTCTCGAGCTCCGAGAAAATGACACCTCCGTCGCCACATCGCTGATGCAGTCCTTGACCTCCTTCTCGAGCTCCGCTCGCGCGCTACCGAGGCTGTAGTACGCTGATACCGTGTTGCCGTGCAGCGGGCGGCTGAGGAAGGACTTTGAGGACGCGGTGTAGTGCATTAGGATATAGTAGTACTGTTGGGGTGGGAGGAGCGAGGTGAAGGATTCGGTGGTGGCGTTGAGGGGTGTTGTTCTAAGGTGAGGGGTGGTCATTTTGGAGGTTCTGGGTGTTTTGGGGTGGTTCATACGTTTGGAGGGTGCTTTTGTAGGGGATGAAGGTCCGGAGTGCTGGGAGGGATATTTAGAATATTGGTCATTTGATCATTTGGTGTTTTCTTCATGTCTGCTTGATGTCTGCTTGTGAGTGACAAGCGGCAAGCAGCTCGAGTGCAAGTTGACGCGGGCAGATTTCGTCCTTGCGTATTCCTTGTCGTGAAATCCCAAAGGTTCCAAAAGCCTTGAGGCAGTGAGTCCTCTTCACCGGCAGTGAGGAATAACCAAAGGTGTTCTAACGCTCGGGAGATTCCGCATGGCTTCCTCTACAACACGGGACAGGTTTGTCACGGAGGATTTGACCGTGAAGGCTCTTGTTGGACACGGCGGGGATGTAACATAGAGTCGGACGCCACACTCAATGTCCTGCGCCTGTCCTGATCACTGAGTCTCTTGTTGAGCTTTTTGCGATACTTTCCTGGGCCCAGTCAGATATTTTTCGACGGGTGAAAAGCAAGAGGAAAATTGACTAACGGCTTGAGTTGCCTCGTGCCTTGCTTCGCCTGACCAGTTCCATTATGTGTGTCTGATTTTCCTCGCCCCTCACTTCTAGTCCTTCATCACTTGTTTGGAGATCTGCGCAAAAGCTATTAGGCGCAGAAGCCGAAAACCCTTCTAAGGTAACGGACGAGACTGGGTCTGTTGAAAAGGACGATGAGGTATAATGCAAGTGAGACTCAATCTCGTCATCAGAGCAGTCAACTCCCAATGTCTCCGCCATCATTCTTCCTAGACGAAGTAGCTCTTTCCTTCCCTTTTCGCTTTGTGACGCTCTGCATTTAGCGTGCCGCAGCAACGCGGTAAGAAGATCCCTGGGAGATGTACCGTAGTCGATGGGTAGATCTTGACTATCTTCCGCCAGTCCGTGAAGAGCATACACTTTGTCACGGATGTCAGTAGCCTCGTGGTCCCGATACACCTCCAAGAGCGTTAACAGCGACTGTTTTCTTTCACTTCGTGTTGATATTGCCTTTGCGATAACGATCGCAGGGCTCGCAAGGACTTCGCATGCACACCGTAGATAAGCACTCCTCGTATGCGCTAACCCCATATCAAATATTCTGCGGAGGTCGTCGATTAGTCCCTCAAACTTGGACCAGCTGACAAGCATGGAGCCACAGAAGATAGTAGCATTTTTAGCCAACATGACCTCCTGGACAATCCAGATTCGGCGCCAATAATTCCTTTGGCACAAGCGCAGCACGCTTTCAGCCTGCTCAAGAGTCCAGATCTTCCCGAAGCTTATACTCCCAGAATCCAATGGTTTTCTTTCTGCGATAAATTGCATCGCGACATTACTGGAGCTGTCAACTTCGCCAAGCCATATCGCCACCGATTGGGCCTTGGAGTAAATAGAACCCATCATCTGCACTTGGTGGTTTTGTTCCGCGACGTCTGATTGATTGATGCAAAGCGCGTCAATCCAATAATAACCATGTCGCTCTTGAAGTCGCATGTGAAGCAGAAACCACCATAGGTTTCTGCCCACGGGAAACCGGGCATTATTCAGGTCAATTTCGCGGTAGCTTTGTGTTGGTCCCCATGAGTATGACAAGGCGATATATGGCGGACAATCGTTCAACGGATAGGAGCGCAGAATGCATGTGATCTTTCCTCGGTCCGAAGAAGATTGTAGTTGAAGCAATCGGAACTCTCTGTTTCCAAGGTCCAGTCGAGCTGTAGCGTAAGGATCTTCCATTAGCAGGAATGGCGATCGAACGTTTTGGGTGGTTGAGTATTATAGCACCGCGCATCAACGTCGGGGATGCTCTGCCGTCTCTTAAGAAGATCGCATGGCGTTCGTGAAGCAAGTGCGGCGAAAGCAACAGCGGGAGATGGTGTTCGTCCTTCGTTGCCCTTGAGGCCAGGCTTGCAGAGAAGTCAGCTATGGCCTACATGCATCAGCTGGGGTACACAGCTGGTTGTAGACTAGCGCGTTTATTGAACCTGTGTAGATGATGAGAGAGCCCCTCAGGGCTGGGTCGTGAGGAAACCGAGGCCATGGCAAGAGGCAGCGAAGATTTGTGGGGCAGTTGCCGAACAGCACCCCTGTCTCAAAAAGCGGGGCCGCAAGCCCAACGCTTTCTTTCCTTTTCGATGCACAAGATTGCTGAAACGAATATTTCTGGGCTTAACAATGTAATGGGCCTCCAAGACCCGCTACCTGTTACTTGTGTACACAAGTATACTTCATAGGCTTCACAAGAGCATCACGATTTGAAAAACAGATGTACCAAGAATTTCAATAGCATAATGTGAGTCCTATTATGCAAGGCTTACCCACCGCTCATTTTCGTTCAAAGTCGCATCTTCTTCCCACGACTGTTGCAACACATCGCCATGCGATGTCAACCTCCTCTTAATATTCCTCTCCACTCTTCGGCGAGCATGGTGGAAGCTGCCTAAATAGCGTGACTGTTCCAGCTTTCTCAACCGACCAACCACAAATTGTGCCTGATCATTGTTATCCAGGTTCGATTTGCCAAGCACAAACACCGGCCAGAGGGAGGCTCCACTGCTAACAGGGAGCTTTCGAATGACTTCGATGATAGCCTCACGAAGATTACGGGAGAACGCTGGCGAAGCGTTTGAATGCGGCGCTATGACACGGTCGTGCAGGTAAAGCATCGCGGATAGCCTCTTGACCTCAACAATCTGTAACATGGTCTTAGCGTGCTCCACCTCCGTCCGTAACGTTTGCTGGAGACCAGATAGCTGGTTCATGAGTTGCGTCGCTTTAGCTGCCAAGTCTTCAGTCGAAATGTCTTGCTGTCGATAATCCGCTGCCAGACGAGAGATTTGGCTGATCAGTGAGATGAAGTTCTCTTGAACAACCCATGATCGAATCGATCTGCGATAGTCAGCATGACTATCGCGATGACAAATGTTTGCGTTCCGCGCATTTCAGACCGCGGAGTAATGGGCTCCTGTCGTGCGGCTGGAACTGGTATCGTACCTCGGAAAAGTTTTCGTCTTGATCCCACTCATAATGCTCAAAGCCACTCACATCCTCCTCCCAGGCTGTTCGTCCCATCACATCGTGTGCTACGAAGTATATCTCGCAGAATTGTCGGAGGTCTTTGTCGATGTGGGAAGAACAAAGCAAGTCCTTCAACATACGCATGTCCATCTTCAGATGTGTGATCCAAGAAGGTTCGCACCCATCAGTGATCTAATCCTTTAGCTCAGTCTTTCGCAGGATAAGAAAATTAATTACATCTCGGAAGCAGAACATGACCATGGTTGCCAGGCTCTTCCAATCGACATTCGCTTTGCCGAGATGCATATTCAAACCTCGAATAGCTTTTGATCGGTGGCGAAGAGAATGGAGCTCATATTGACGGTCTCCGCTGCAGTGATAAAGCTGGCAAGCGGACGCAGCAAGTAGTGTATGGCGAAGCGGTTCGAATTCGTAAGCCACCGGAAGAAGGACTTTGAGGTAAGGATTGAGATGGACACTGATAGAGCATTTTGGAGAGAGCTCGTAGATGTAATAGTTAAGGGGCCTAGAGTCGACTTCCGATAAAGAAAGGAGAGGTAGACAAGACCGGAGGAAGAACTGTGGTTGCACTTCGCCACAGGATAGGATGTGACGGGTCGCAGATAGCTAGAGTGGATACTATCTCCTCATCCGCGGCTTCCTGGTCACTGGTGTTAATGGGCCCGTATGGTGCTCGGTACGGAATTTCGCTCGCTTCCAGTTCGGTAACGTTGTCGTGTGGTCTTTCTGTTTCAACATGTAACGTTGCCTCCGCTACAAATTCGTTTCTAAGTCCCAGTGGGAGACCGTCCACGAAATCGTCAGGCGAAAAATTTGTGAATTCCCAACTTTCTCTGGCATCAAGTAGTATCCATACCAGCTCTTCCTTGACCTCGGAAAATTTTAGAGAGCCTGGGATCGGCTCCATCTTTCTTCCATCTCGGGTCCATACACCGGCCCTGCCATGCACAACATTTCGCTGAAGTGAGTCCTCTTCCCAAAGTAACTTGAACTCATACTGGCAAGGCAGCGACAGACGTTGGCAGCGCTTGCACGATGGCCTTTCTTCTGTGCACTTTACGTGCGCCACCTTGCAGCTTGCGCAGCCGGTTCGTCTGCGGGGCGCCCTCTGCACTCTGCGCGGCGGCATGTGAATGATGTAGTGACCGTATGGCCGATGCACGATCGGTGTTGACAACGCCTGGGGGTCGTGGGGTTAAAAAGGACCGGACAGTTGCGTGCGTGGCCCATTATAACCGCCTTGACAAGATCCTTGCTTGCTAGGTCCAGGCCATGCCTGGTACGGTTTCAACCCCAGATTCTGGAGGAAGAGATGGTGCAATCGGGCCGGGCATACGCTAGAGCCGATGACGTTGGTGTCTCAGAAACCTAAAAATTAAGCTGCATGCATGTGTGCCGTAACATGTGCCACTGTGGTTCTTAGTACACGAAAAATTGCATCTGGGCAATGCAGATGGAAGATTATTTAGGCAGTTGAAGTCAATCAGGGCTATAGGGGAGGAGCTCGTTATGCACAAGTTGTAGCCGTCATAGTACGCTCTGCCGTTCAGCATCACGCAAGATTCCAATTCCGAATCATCATCGATTGTCCACAAGCTTGACCAGGATCTTCAAGATCGATGAGTTCGGTATTACAGGCCATCCAAAGCTCGGGCCCCGCACGTTGACACAGAAAAAGCGCACAGACCCCATAGCTGTACGAATCCCGGACGAGTCCTTGTGCACGGTTATATTATTGAACATTAATTATCACCTTAAATATATGTAGAAGGAACTGAAATTAGTGCGAGGCAGGATGCGCAATCATTGAAAGAGTCACGCGCTAACCGGTCAGGTGTGAATGAATCCGCCCGGCACTTGGCCCACGTCGTGGCCATCCCAAACAACAATTGTCAAAGCAGGCGATATCTCGCTCCAAATGACTCATCTCAACAGAGTATACCCAGCGATTGTCTTTTTAAAACCATCAGCCAAATACATTGCCAGTGTGCTGCCGATCTCGACGGTTCCGCCCATCCTCAACATCCCCCTTCCACCCCACACGCTGCCGAGCCACGTGCGAAACAACCCGTCCGGGCGCCTGAATAGTGAGTCTCACTGCATACGCCCTCGCGAGGCATCTTAGTCGGCCCGAAAACATCGATATCAAAGGGGGCCTAGTTCGTGGGCACTACGCCCTGTCGGCACCCAACCTCATAGTGTGCTTCCTCTTAAGTGGTGTACCTGAAACCCTCCTGGTTGAAGTCGGTCAGGTCGTTGAAGTTCTCCACCACCGTACCGTCGAGTTCGACTGCAGGCACAGTTGGGACAAACTTGCGGTTCATGGCGACGCAGAAGAACCGGCAGGCAGCTATCAAGCTAATGCACACGCAATAGCAGGCTAGCATGGCTACCACGCCTCCTGTATAAGCTGGCGCTTGGTTCGCACGGAATGTCTGTGGTCCAATGAGATTCCCAACGGCGTAGCCAACGTATTGAATAGCGAATTGAACGTTCTTTTTGGTGTGACCAGCAGTATTAGCCTGAGCAAGCGAGATGCCAACAACGTATGAACCGAAGTAGGTATAGCACAGGTACAAGCCGACTAGTTGGGCGGGTACGGCAGTGCGGGACACAGCGTACAGAACTGCGGTTCCAGCGATCGGTAAAGTGCAAGCTATCATAGTGACGAGGCAGCGGCGATCGTTCCACTTAGCGGCCAGGTAGGAGAACGTAAGGGCTGCCAAGGTGGATATGACACCCGTGGGCATTGCGAGGAGCGACGACTCAACGGATGTGAAGCCGAGATTTTTGATTATAATACCATTGAAGGTAATCGGGCCTGTAGTTGGGTTAGTTGCAATATCTTCAAGGGGAAAGGTTTAACTCCATTGGGGATATTGATAGCAATATTGAAGAAAAAGATTAACCAAGTCTTGGGGTCTGGCACCGCTTCCAGGACTTGCTCCCACTTCCACACATTGTTCACGATACCGGTCTTGTTGCCTTCAAGTCTCTGAACCCAAAACACCTTCTCCTGCTGCGTGAGGAATATGGCGTTCATCGGCGTGTCTGGCAGGAAACTGAGAGCGAAAATAGACCACGCCATGGAGATAGATCCGACTATTAAGTACAGATATTGCCACTTCGCGAGTGGCGAATCATCAGAGATATGGCTGTCCAATGTAAGCTTCGAGAGAAAGTGTGCTTGGAGAGATAGGACGCACCCTACGGCCCAACTAAGGAAGCCATTGACGACTGAACTCATAGCGGCGAACACGAATGCGTTACGTGGTGGTTGCTCGTTCTTCTTATACCAACTATCAACTGTTAGTTGAGGTCACCGAATAAACAGTATAATACGTACCCAGAAATAATCAACGAGCTCCCTGGAACAATAATAGCTTCAGCAGCGCCCATTAAGAAGCGAAGAGCCATCAGTCCACCCCAATTGCTGCAAGCAGGCATAAGCAGAGCCATTACGCTCCATGCCACGGAGCATGTGCAGAGGTACTTTGCTGCTGGGAATTTGTGAACTAGGTATGATGAGGGAAACATTCCCACAAGAGCGCCAAGTGATAGGATCGAGCCCAGCCACGAGTACTGCTGGCCATGGAGACCGTTGTCTTCTTGCAGGCCATAAATCGCTGCGGTAGACAGGGCCACTTTGTCGACCGCACCCAGAGTTGCAGTGACAAACAGCATTGGAATGATAATCCAGTCGATTTTTCTCTTCAATCGCTGCTCTTGTTCCGGAGTGAGAATCTCATAATCTCCAGCATGCGCAAGAAATAGTGCGGCTTTGTCGATGTTTTTAGTGTCCGCCGTCTCTTCAACAGCAACTGCAGTCGCTGCCATATGCATGTCGTTCTTGTCGCCAGTGCTTGTCATCAAGGACAAAAGAGCAAGAAAACAAAAAGTATAATATAGTAGACGACAAAACTCGATGGAGAGATACGACGCCGATGGCTAGCTATTGTGCGCACAAAGGGACGATGATATAGCGGTAGAGATTTATGCATGACACCTGCCCCCAAGAAACGCTATTGTTCTTCGAGGTCCCCAACTTACTCCACCCCCTAGTACGATAGAACGCATCCGGATGCTATCAGTACTAAATCATGAACCAGGTGTCCGGCATTGTTGGCGTCCGGAGTCCAGATTAGCTCAGATAACCATTTGCAGAAGATTCGTCGATGAGCGGATATCGGGAAGCTCGGAAAAGCAGGCAGAAGAAACTCGCTGAAGAGCCGCCGCGGGCTGCAAAATAGGATGGTCCATACGGCTCCACGTGACATGACTTGTGCCCATGTCTAACGTTGAACATAAGTAATCTCTGCAAAGGTCCCCACGTCGTCGGCGCGCCCTATTATGTGGAGTGCATACACTAGCCTGAGAGAACTCGGCAGAATTACAAGACCATGAGCGTAGTCGAATATTGTATGATTTATAGGTGTGGTGGGATATTATATCATTCACAGGCGTGGTGGGATATTATATCATTCACAGGCGTGGCGGGATATTGAATGTACATATATAGAAAATTTCGAGAATGACGCTAACGTGTTTGTGCGCGTGCCGAGCCACTTCGCGTAACGAGCCACCCAACACCTAAAGACTGAATGACTCACTAACTTTGACGCGTCGTAACTCCACCAATATGGGGGCAATTGAAGATGCGATT
>ML976682.1:208496-273011 GCA_010015655.1 Bimuria novae-zelandiae CBS 107.79
AACAAGAGCAGGAGCTTGTACGATATATCGAAGGACTCACAAAGAGACATACACCTCCTACTAGAGAGATGATACAGAATTTTGCCTCTACGATAGCAAAGGAGCCAGTCAGCGAGAGCTAGGTTACCCGCTTTATCAACCAACACAGCATTCATCTCATCTCCCAATGGACCGTCGGGATGGACAACAATCGCCACAAAGCTAATTTAGTGGATAAATATCGCCTCTATTTTAACCTTCTACACAGTAAGATAGATAAATATCGCATAGATCCTCGTTATATCTACAATATGGATGAAAAAGGCGTCCTGATCGGTATTGTTGGTAGATCAAAGAGAATATTTAGCAGACGAATGTAGGAGAAGAAGGAGGTTAGGGTATTACTCTAAGATGGCAATCGCGCATAGATCACGCTCCTGGCATGTATCTGCGCTAATGGATCAGCTCTGCCGCTAAGCCTTATTTATGAGGCCGCCAACAAGGGCATCCAATCAAGCTGGGTAGAGGATATTAAGGCAGGAGAATATGAAGTCTTTATCACCTTATTATCCTCTAGCTAGACAAACAACGATATCGGGCTTGCCTGGCTTAAGCAGGTGTTCGATCGCTGTATAAAAGAGAAGACTTAACGATTATATTATCTTTTAATTATAGACGGCCACAGATCTTATGTTACTATAGACTTTATTAACTATTATAATAAGTATAAGATCCTGCTTGCTATCCTGCCTCCTTACTTAACTTATACGCTTTAGCTACTTAACGTTGCAATGTTTAAGCCTCTATTAATAGCATACTTAGCAGAGCTATTACGATACCTTTATAGAAGCTAAGGCCTAGCTTTTATTACTAAAGATAACTTCTTCCCCTTATTTTGGAATGCGTGAAAGGCCTCCTTTAAGGAATTAACTATCCTTAGCTCTTTTAGAGCCATAGGCATATCGCCACCTGATTCTAATCCTATTTTAGATAGGTTCGCCCAGGATTAAGAATTAGGCGATAACTCCTTATTAGGGCTTAGCGATCATGACTGGAGAAAGATAGATAGGCTTATATAATTAGTAGTAAAAGATTAGGGTAGTTAAGATATAAAGAAGCTTCGTTAATTGCTCCACCACCTATCTATCTAAAATGAGCTACTTAAGCATGAGATGGATAGGATTAAGTAGGCACTATCTATTAAGGAGAAGCGTAGAAAGAAGGGTAAGACTCTAGATCTTTAATAGCGCTAGGAGTATTAGAGTGGGGCTATCTTATAGTTACTAAGGAAGGTGAGGGAGGCACGTGTTTATTAATCTATTAAGAAATAAGAGGATAAGTAGTAATAGCTTTAAAAAGTAAAAATAGTAGAGCTAAAGAAGGTAGCTAAGCTATATAAGGAGAAAATATAACAGGAAAAGCGTGATGCGCGAGAGGCAGCTAAGAAGGCGAAGGAGAAGGAGAGGGCTAAAAAGGCAGCTTAGCGCGCTGCCCAGAAGTCTGCCCGTAACGCAGAAAAAGCTCTATAACTATCCTAAAGGTGTAAGAGAAAGGCTTCTCAGCCATCTACACAGAGCAGAAAGCGTCCAAAACGTGTTATTAATACTACAGATGTTAGGGAGGCCTCAGAGGGCGCATCTGCTGCCTTAAGTAAATCTACACGCAGCGGCCGCGACGTCAAGCTTCTAGATAGATTTAAGTAGTGCAAATTAATCGTAGCTATCAATTAACTACTCTAGTAGAAAATCTTATAATAATATTATTTATAGGTAGTTCTGCAGCCTCATTCTTGCATAAGCTATTATGGTGTTGGGTGGCTCGTCACGCGAAGTGGCTCGGCACGCGCACGGACACGTTACCCTGCCGAGACAGTCAGTGCGCCGCGACACTAACGCGCCACCCCAACACCAGCACCGCAGCCAGCAACATGAGGCTATAGAGTTTTACATAAAAGCTTTTATCGCGAAATTTTCTAGAGTTAAAATTTTATAAAGCTATAGAAGATTGCTAGCTAGTTAAATTATAAATATCTACTTAGTGTTCTAATTATTTAGCCACTACGCGATGCTAGCGCTAATAGCGTAGATATTATTATATTAACGCGTATAGATGCCGGCGTAGGCTTCTTCCTCTTTATAATTATATAAGTAGCTTTTAAAGCATTCTGGCTTCCCTTTTTAGTAATTTTAAGACGTTTTTAAAGTTATTATTAAGTCTTACGAGCCTATTAATAGAGGCGTTACTTAGTAGCCTAATTAGCTTTCTTCTTAGCGCGCGTATTTCTAACTATTACACGCATAACACGCTTCTCTTATAGTAAATAAGCTTTAAGCTGCCTATTTACTATCTAGATCTCTCTCTACTCACTTTTCTGGAGTTATAGTTGTTGCTTTTTAGCCTTTTATTGGCTAAGAGAATCGCGCGCCCTCTATACGCAGGCAGGTAACTAGAAAATAGATCTTTTATACTACTTATCTAGCTACTTAAAAGGTAGAGTCCTGCCCTTTATTTAATGCTATTTCTGGTTTATAAGGGCTTCTCGTAGCCCCTAATTCTTATGCTCTAGGAGCTACTTCTGTATAGAGATTAAGTATATAGTGCGACTTAGCTTCTTGGCCTTATTACCTCCCCCTATATTAATAATAACCTTTAAAAGCTAATTAATTTTGCGCTAATTAGACACGTTAAGTACTAAAGTAGAGCTTTCGCGCGATCTCTATTCTAGAGACTTATCTCTATTAAATTAACTAAGGATTAGTGTAGGATCTAGCAGCGAGATACCTATATACTTAAAAGCTTTAGTAATTAATTACAGCGTAACTAACGTTGTCTAGGCCCTCTAGAATAGTGTAAAGAAGTCTCTTTTAGTAATTATTAATAGCCCCTAACTTCTATACAGGTATGCGGAGAGCTCGTTAGAGTAGATAGTAGAAAAAGACTTAAATATATAGACATCTAGAGGCTATAGCATATAAGTGGCGTAAGGGGGAAATATTGCAAGGAGGATCTTTTTCTAATTACAATAGTTAATAAAATCTATAGTAACGTGAGATCTATGCCTATTAAGGACTAGGAGTTGCCACTATCGTTAAGCCTTCTCCTTAGTATAGCGATTAAACACCTGTTTTAGCTATTAAAGCCCTATCTCGTTATTTAACTATTTAGAGGTTAATAAGGTAATAAAGACTCTATAAGAATTAACGTTAATTTCCTTAACCTAGCTTAATTGTAGAGTCTCAGCGTTAGATTAATAGATTAGTAATAGATTAATAGTAGATCTATCGGCGCATATACATGCGATGAGCGAGATCCACTTATGACTACTATCCTGGATAGATTGCCTCACTTAGCGACTCTTATATATAGGCCTGTCGAAGATCCTTTTTGACCTGCTGGTGATGCTGAGTAGGAAGCCTTTTTCGTCCATATTATAGATATGCTAAGGCTCTATGCTATACTTTATAATTTTCTTATATAAAAGCTTAAAGTAGAGCCTATATCTTACGCCTAAATTAGCGTTATAGTAATTACTATCTAGCCTAGTCGTCTATCGCGAGATTAGGGAGTTAAAGTAGTGCCTAATAAAGTAATTAACCTATTACATAGAGATATCCTTTTTAGTAATAATTAATATAAAGTTTTAGATTATCTAACGCGTAGGGGGTAGAACTTTCTAAGTAAGACGCTATATATACTATAGGAGCTTAGATTCTTATTATTAGTTAAGATTTTAGCAAGTTTATAGTAGCTATGTACGCGCCTGCATGGCGCGTCTATGCTAGCGCGTTAATGTTGACCGCACAACACCAAATTCTTCTGCAATTTTTCTATATAAGAAAGTTTCTCCAGGTTCTTGTGAGTCGATAGCGATGATTGCAGCCTTAATTGGATCCATATTGGTGGAGATGCGGCGCGTCAAAGTTGAGGTGCTACATCTGTTGGGGTGGCGCGTTAGTGTCGCGGCGCACTGACTGTCTCGGCAGGGTAGTAGCGCACGTCCCCCACAACCTCGGCCGGCCATTCTCACGCTCAACACCACAACTTCGACGCGCCATTTCTTGTCCAAATCACGGCCGATTTTAATAAAAAGACATGCCTGCGACTCGCAGGAAGCCCCGCAAGACAGCGCCAGCAAAAACCCGCGTCCCGAAGACCGCGCGTCGCGAATTGCCGCCCGAAACGAAAGCCTACGCCGTCGGCGCGATGTCAGCCGGAGTATCTCAGTACAGCCTCGCCAAACAACTTCCTGTGACTCAGGGAGCTCTCAGCAAGTTGCTCGCACGCACGCGAGAGCGTTCAGAGGCGTCAAAACTCCCTCTCTGGGACCCGTATCTCTACGAAACAGAAGTCGGCCGAGGTGGCCAGGATATCGACTTTTCTCCAGAGCAAAAGGCCGCGATCATCGCCATCGCTACCCAGAACAAAGAAGCCCGTGAAAAGCAGAGCTGGCAAGCAGTCGCTGACGGCGATTTCGATCATCTACAGCTGCCCAGGCCTCTCAGCGTCAGCAGCTTCGAAAACATCATGTATGAAGCTGGGTATGGCCGCAAAGCTCCGGGACGCAAACCGATGCTCGACAACGCGCAGAAAAAGCGTCGCCTTGAATGGGTGCTCGCCCACAACCCAGATCTTTATAAGTATGGCAATGGGCTGGGCTTCAACTTTCAGCGCGTTATTTTTACTGACGAAACACCAGCACGGGTCGGCGAGCTGCGCGGCAAGCTGCGCGCGTGGGCAAAGGACGACAAGATCTAACATCCTGACGTTGAACGGCCGAAGATTCGCAAGAATTGCGCCTCCAGTTCTACGGCAGCTTTACCTACGATGCGAAGGGCCCCTATCACATCTACGGCACCGAGACGCCAGAGGCAAAAAAGCTGGCCAAACAAGCCTACGATGAGGAGAATCAGCGCAACAAAGAGCAGAGGCAACAGCTAGTCCCCCGGACCCGCGCTGTCCTCAGAGAGCTCGGCGATGCCGACGCGAACAGCAGAGCCTGGGCATGGGCAAAACACCATGAAATGAAGCGCGGAGATCGCTCACGCGGCGACATAGACGGTTACCGACACCGCGAGGAGGTGCTGAAGCCATTGCTGGTGCCGTGAATCAATTCTCTATATGAAGAAGGACGTACCCCGCTGCTCCTCGAGGACGGTGCCCCTACCCACACGAGCAAGATTGCGGTCGAATATCTCGAAGTTTCGCATATACAGAAGCTCTCCTGGCCAGGTCATTCGCCAGATATCAACGCGGAGGAGCATGCCTGGCCATGGATCCGGCGTCACATTACGCAGGACTTCATGCCGAGCACCTGCGAGGCCCAGTGCCGCGCGCAATAGGCATATAAGTGGGAGAATCTCCCCCTTAAAGTGATCAATAAATGGATAGACAGCATCCCGAAGGTTATACGGCAAATAATTAAGCATGGCGGACACAATTGCTTTCATGACGGCGGGGGCTAAAACCTGCACTTAACACCAAATCTGAAGCTTCAAAAACTCCTAAATAAGCAATTAAGTGATTCTCTATCGTCTACATATCAAAAAACCCGAAGAAAATCGCTTTTGTATGAGGATTTATATGTGAGGGCGATATTTGATGGGGAACCAAGAATGCGCGCGTTGGCGCTATTCCTCATTCAAAACGAGTTCCTCGTAGCGGTGGAAATGGCATGCACAAGGGTGGCAATGGTGTCATTCACGATATGAAGTGCCGAGCCCCCTTGAAGTTTAGCGTCATCACGGAACGACGTGTGACCGAGCCGTACGGTATAAAGGGCGGCGAGAATAGTGGCCGCGGTGCAAACTACTGGGTCACAACCTTGGGCCGAGAAACATGGTCGCGATGGATACGAGCGATCGCTGTGTCATTTACACGCCTGGTCGCGGCGGCTTCGGTCCTGTAGGTTTGACACAGGGAAGGATGGTCAACGGCGCCGAGAAGATCCCGTACCCGCGAGCAGCGGGCAGTGTGGCTGCTTAAACGGAGACTCAAGCTCAAGCCAATTAGGGATTACGTGGAAGCACTTGCGAGGAACGGTGAAGTGGACTGCACGAATGTAGGATAGCATCTTGTGGGGTAAGGATATCAAAGCATTGACAAGGCATGGTTGTTTTGATAGTAGTGACCCATCTATCTAGTAATCTAATCTCTACTACTTTGGCGTGGAATTCATTGACATTTTCCGTTGCCATCCTCGGTTAGACATGCCATCATCACGCTGGATATATACTCGCACAGTATCCCAGTAAGTCCAACTTACTGTCGCACAGAAAATCAGCTGAAATAGAATAGCCATGAAAGTGATCCAAGGACAAACATGCTGAGTGTAGTACATCAGCTCCGGCATGACGTCTGACATCTGCGGCAGATGCAGACCTCTCATGCCCCACATAGACCAGCAGGCGCAGCTGTTCATGATGCCCCATTGAGTGATTACTACCAGGCCAATGTTGATGAGTGCAGCGATCAGGTCTTTGCAGTACACTGTCCAGAAGAGGCCATTTTGCAGCCACAACTCGAAGTTACATTCGAGGAGGAAACTGAGCAACCACACGAGAAGTCTTAATTTTGGTAAGTTGTAGTCCCAGGACGGTTGAACGGGCATCTTACATGACAGTTTGAGGGATATGGCGGCAATTTAGACCATGTGGAGGAACGGAGTACGACAGAACGATGGCCGTGATGTAACTAGCTGCAAGCACAACAACGGCGACGACGACGAAAGAGAACATGGTCCAGTTGTTTATCTCTAAGGAACGCTGACGGCTGCTCCATTTGCGAGGCCTCCAATTATTGAGTCCGCCATGGATAGCGCGTTCTTGACCCATTTTGCACCATTGAGATTCTTCTCTATAGGTCGCAGATGGGCGTCGCGAAAGTTGTCCTTGGACCTGCGCAAGATCATATTCGAAAGCTTGGAGCAAGCGGGGAATGGATCCCTCGGTCTGGGAGGCACCGATCACGGATCCGAGTAGAACTGCCGAAGTGATCCAGAGATACATGCCAGAGAAGGCGATGCTGTGTACTTCTACATTCGGCCAGTTAGATGAGCTCGGCTCGGATGAAGCTGCCTTTATGAGCGCAATAAGCCATCCTGCAATGAAAAAGGTTTCGGCTACAAAGATGGGGAGAGACTTGGTCGCTCTGTCGGCAGCTAAGGAGTTCGCCGTCTCTTCGTATATATGGCGTATCTCGGTTTCGAACTGCGGATGGTTACGAGATGTTATACTAATTGTATTCGTCAGTTCCTTCGAACACAGATTTAAGATTGGTGCTTACTAGTCTCTGCAGAAGCCCTGTACTTGGTCGGATTTTCCGCACTCGTCGTATGAAACCATGATGAGCGCTAGAGCCTTCCAGGTGAATTCGTATTTACGTTCTTCTTCTGTGATTCCAACGTCTTTGCATGTCGCTTTCGCCAGGCGAGCCCTGCAGTTACTAATAGCCAATGTGCACAGGAGACTCGTCATGGAATCAACCGGGTCACCGAGCAAGTGTAAAATCGTCGCGGTTTCAACGTTGAAGCCCAATGGTACTCGTGGAAACTGCACAGCAAGCTGAAACAGAGGGAGTTTCCATGTTACGATGCGGGTCCAAATATCTTCGATGGGGTATCGCGTCCATCCGGTCCAAATGGAGTTTGTGGTACCTGTCATTATTCTGCACGTCTTATCGGTCAACATCCTGGTTCCTTTGAAGAATATGTCGCTTCCCGACGGACACGTCGCATTGAGGAACGTATATTCCATATACAAGCCATCGAAGTTGAAACCAGCCAATGGCCTACCGATTGTTGCAAGCGAGCAATTCATCTTGAAGACGCTTAGAGCGTTATTGAGCCCCGTCCGTGGTTCGGCCTGCTCTCAACAACTTTGTTTTGGCACCTGAGGCCAGTCATTATTCCATCATCTTTTAAGGATATATGTATGCGCAATAGTGCTTCAGCCTCGTACTCATTCAAAGGGCCGCTAGCGAAAGCCGTATTTGGACACCGCCTACATACAGCGAGGCCGCCAATTGCAACCAACAAAAGATGTTGTCCGACCAATAGCTGAAATTTGCCCTTAGCCTGGAATGCGGGAATCTATGCAGCCGACTGCACCACCTGACAGGATGGTGTCACAACGCTGTAAGGCAGCCATCGCCCTGCCTCATAAGGTCCTTAAATCCCTCAAATTTCGAAGTTGAATGGGAATCAGGGCCATTATTCCATGAGCCCAGCAGGTGAGAATGAGGGGTTGTAAGCCATGTGGCACATAAACGCGGCTGAGATAGGACCGGCTCAAACGACATTGGCTACTTCTCAAGCCTCCATGCACTCCTCAGTGGCTGTGCAGAAAACACCCGCCTACCTATCCGAATGTCGATATCCTCTTGACTTCATTAGCCCATTTTCATCTCGAAGAAGCAACAACCTGCTACGGGATGGGATCATGCGCCCCGCTAGCCCTTGTCGCTAGTTCAACAATACGACGACGTTGACGTCGCGGTTGTCGTTCCCCACGGAAGTACAACACACCCAACCAAAGCCATAACTCGTAAACATTCTTGGCCACTTCCCCCACGCTCTTACAGCTCATCGCGCTGCCCCTTCACAGCCTCCGCCTCCGCGCCCTCCATCTCGGGCGCGTTCGCTCCAAACACCTGCCCCGTCGTCGCCTTCCCCTGCAAGATAGTCATCAACATTCCTTCCACTACATCTACCCTTATCACCCTTCTCTGTAAATAAGTAAACACATTATCATTCATCGGCGCATGCACAGCCAGCGCCGGGAACCTCCCCTCCACCAACCCGAAGTTCTTCGCCATGGGCGCGTATTCCACGGCGTCTGCCACGCCAAACGTAACATACTGCTCGAACTTCTTCGCCAGAGACGTAAGCTCGTGACGCAAAGCCCTAGCTTCATCCTCGGTGGTGGCGAAGATGTAGGCAGAAAGCTTGCCCGGCTAGCCCTGTTAGATGGAATTGAGAACGAGGGCGCACATGTAACTTACTGCCATGTATGCCTCCATATTCCGCTCACTGAAGTCTCCGATGATCGTTTTTGTTGCTGTGGAAAGGAAGGCTTCTACGTCCGCTGCTGTGAAGGCGCCCTTGAGGAGTTTGTGGTCGCCGTCGGTGTTTTTGTAGCATTTTATGGAGGGGACGGTGACGGCTTCTTTCTCTGCAATGCTTGCGTAGTATGTGTAGCCGAACACGAAGTCTTCGTGGTGTTGTTCTGCGATGGAGTAGTATATCTGCAATGGGTCGTCCTGATCTGCTGGGAGGAATGCAACAATCACAACGTCGTCGACTTTCTTGAAATCACGCAGCTGGTCTTCAGAGCTGATGCGATATATTGTAGGGTATTCGTGTTTTGTGAGAAATGACCTGATAGCGTGCTCTGTCTTTCTCCCTCGATATCTTCCAATGGTTCTTGTTGTCGTTTCTTCGCTATCGGACCAATCCTTCGTCAATAACCGTATAGCTGGATACTCGTTTACACCGTATTCCCTACAAAGCTCGTCTTCGACGTCGCAGTCTATCAAGACAATTCGAGTGCGCATGGTTTTGTCATTCGCAAGCTTTTCGAGAACTTCATGGAATGGTTGGATGGGCTCAAACGTTCGCGATGAGAAAACGGTCAGAACAGGAGCATACTTCTCAAGCGCGAAGTCCAGATCTTTTTTTGTGGAGTTTTGCCACAAAGTGCGTGTAGCGAACGTCAATCGGACGGGTGCAGCGAACAGAAGAAACCGTAATGCTAACCGAATCATGGCTGGTCAAGAAGCACAACGCGACTCCAATATGTTCAAAAAGAGGCCTTCGTAGACGTTGAAAGTAAGTGGGAGACTCTGTGGTCGGAGGCGCGATCCTAGATGCAGATCAGGCACATGTTGCCGTGCCGCGAGGTGCTGAAACCAACGTCGTTTCAGGACTGTGACGAGCGTCAGCCTAAGAATATTTCCCCGCAATTGTCTCTCAACGTCATGACCTTCTGGTCCTACATAACCCAGGTAAAAGACGCCATCTAACGCAGCAAGACTTCGTATACGCAATCCACAATGTTAAACCGCCTCCTACCACTACCACTCTTCGCTCTCCTTACCTCAGCTCTCTCAACACCTCAAAACTACACCTGCCCCCAGCACCTCTACAGCGTCCAAATCTTCTCCGAAGACCCCCTGATAATCTACATCGCTGGCTTCCTCACAGAGTCCGAAGCTTCCCACCTTGAATCTGTCTCCGCGGGCCGCTTCACCTCGTCACAAATCGCCAACCAATCCGGCCAGCAGCATCTCGCCTCGACACGAACCTCGCGATCAACATCGCTGCACAGTGACGAAGTAGTCCGCTGCATCGAACAGCGCGCGCTGCAATTCCAGGGCTACGATATCCCGCGCACGCACCTGGAGCCGCTGCAAGCGGTGCAGTACAGTTTCGGAGAGAAGTACGCGCCGCATACGGATTGGTTTACTTCGTCTCTGCAGACGACTCCGGAGTACGGTGGGAATCGTCTGTCTTCGTTCTTCGTGTACATCAGCACTTCGGATGACATTGTCGGTGGAGGGACGCAGTTTCCTCTGCTCGATGCTCCGAGAGACGAGCGCTGGTGTCAGTTTGTGAACTGCGATGCTGGGTGGGAAGATGGAGTGACGTTTCGGCCGATCGCTAGGAACGCGGTGTATTGGCGGAATTTGAGAGGTGGGAAAGGTGGGAAGGCGAGGGTGGGAGATCGGAGGACGCTGCACTCTGGGCAGCCGGTGCAGAGGGGTAAAAAGCTCGGCATGAATATTTGGACGAGGGAAGGGGAATTGGACGGAGCATATCGGAGTGAAGTTGTATGAATATTTAGAAAGAAAAAGGACGCGTGATTGGGATGCAAAGTAGATAACGGAAAAGGCGCTGAACCACCCCAGGCTATATGATGAACAGAAACAAAAAGGATAACAGATTCGTCGCATACGGGCATCTCTCATAACATAATCATAGCGATTCCAATCCCAAAAGCGCTAGCAATCATCACGGATATCGGGATTGTCGAAGGTATAGTCGCAGCTCCAGTGGGTGCCACTTTATCCGCAACGCTCGCCCCTGATGTCGCCGTGCATTGCTCCCCGCAAGAGAAGCCATTTGGACAGCAGTTACCGCCTTGGCTGGCAGCACAGCTATACCAGGCACTCGGGCAGCTGCCGCCCTGTGAGGCGAGACTGGCACCACTTGGCGCGACCACGACCACACCATTGGTGTTGACAATTGTAGTGCTCGCCGTAGGTATGCACGAACCAGTCGTCTGGCAGTCGCGACCAACGCGACAGCAACCAGACGGGTAGTATGCGCTGCAGACATAGAAGCCAGTAGGACATACGGAGTCGGTCAGTGAAGATGATGCGGGCGGCGCGGATGTAGTTCTAGAGTCGCTTGTTGGGCGAACTGGTGCTGAAGGCGCCATGGTACTTGTGGGATCATCCCCAAGACATGATGCCCCCGTTGCGCATGTTCTTCCATTCTGACAACAGCCTCCTCCGAGAGAGGCCGCGCAAGAGAACCAACCCGTACTACAAGTGTACGATGCTGATGGGGACGGCGACGGCGTCGATGTCGGTGTCGGCGACGAAGATGTAGATGAAGACGAAGACGAAGAGGATTGCGTAGTTGGGACTACAATGACACCGGTCGAAGAGGTGGTGCTGGATACTGGCGCAGACGTGGACGGCTGGACAAATGTTGTAGAGGTGCCAAGAGCGACGCCTGTATAGAGTCAATACCGATCTCCACATTCCTAATCGCCCTCGACTTACATCCGACATCGAGACAGCTGTACCCAGGCAGACAGCAGCCACCGTTTGGAGACTCTGGGCAGCTGCTATAACCTGCATCAGTATCGCAAGTGATTCCACCACTGCAATTCTGGCCGTCAGGGCAGCAGCCTACAGGGCCATATCCTTGATCCGATATCTTAATGCAGGTGCTTCCCGAGCCGCAGCAACTGTTCGGTTGCCCGATCGATGAACAATCATTTGTCCCCGTAGGACACTTGAAGCCGCGCTTCAAGAGCGCATCTCTTGCGCGAAACCGCAGAAACCAATCTTGTCGCAAGCTTTCTTCGACCGGTCGCAATGCCGCCTCAAATTGTGCCGTACCATTCGCTAGCTCTCTTCGTTCGTCCCCTGCGCGCTGATGCGTTTCTGCGTCTTCTAGATCCGACGCGAATATCCAATTGTCAAACATGAACATCTCGCCCTCATCGCTGCTCATCTTCTTGACTCCGATTGGTTTCTCTTTCCTTATTTTCTCTTGTATGTCTAAAATGCGTTTAACGTGTACTTCATCCTCCGGGAAGTACTTCATATGTCTCGGTAGGTTGTGCGGCCATTGCGACTCGGCGGTTTCGGCGGAAGCGCAGAGGAGGAGGATGGTTGGCGGGAGCGCCAGTAGGCTGGGTAGCTTCATGACGTTCTATATTGGAGGCTTCAAGACTGTAGCATAAAAAATTGCAAGATCTGGATGCGGGATATGCAATTGAAAAGTCAAGTGTTGGTGGAACCGGTTCACAACTGCGGTATGAGATCACTTCGAAGGAGGTTGGGCTGACGTTCAGGCTTGCGAAATTGGCGAGGCTGGGATGCGTTGGCAGCACCATTTCGGTGCCGAGGCAACGTGTACAAGGTACATCCTGAAGCCTTGACTCGAAGGTAGGCAGAAGAACTTGGAGCGGCAATGTGAGTTTGTTGCGGTGAAGGGAAGACGTGGTAGATGCCTTCAGTTCCGTTGATTCCGACTCGGCATGCGGGCCGGATATATCCCAACACGGTCATTTTTAATACCTTGCAGCTGCAGGCTAGGGTATATAATTCTAATCAACACTGGAGTACTCTTGCAAGATACCATAACCATTTTCACTCGTTAACGAGGTGTGGTCTACAATGCCTATTGAGAAGGGTGCTGCAGCGGGGTAGCAGGAGACATTATTCGCTCCACGCCGGCACTCACTGGACCAACACAGGATTATGGGTAACCGAAACACAATGTTGGATTCTTATACCCATTGCATTAATTAGTCTAGTATTTGCTTGTGTACACAGTGGACCTGTATCGAGACTTGGGGAGGGCCTCGTTTATTCTTGCCATTCATGAATTTGAGCTATTCCCAATACGGCTAGCAAAGTTCCTATAGTTTCCCCTCCAAAGAGAAAGTTGTCCGCTTTACACTCCTCAACATGTCCGTCAGTGAAGACAATGGCCTATTTGGCGTGAGCGAGGACCTCGTTCCGCCTGCTGTCATAAAGTCTGCAGGGGTGTCAGAAGTGGATTTCGACGGACTCCTATCGCCACCACTGAAACTCCAAGAAGACCTCAAGAATGGCTGTGGTGGGCAACTATGGCCGGCGGGCATGGTATTGAGCAAATACATGCTGCGGAAGCATAGGGACGATCTGGTTGGAAAACAAGTGTAGTTTCACCTGAGGGCAGTGATTGGACTCCGAACTGACAGGTTACAGGGTTGAACTTGGCGCAGGTGGCGGCTTCGTGGGGTACGTCTTCGCTCCATGTTTTGGATCTTGCATTGACAGATGAAGATGCGATCTTTCTTGACCGAGTTTCTGACCATGTCACAGCCTTGCAGTAGCCCTGGGCTGTAAAACCACCTCAACCCTCCACATCACGGATCAATTACCCATGTTCGAGCTAATGAAGCAAAACATCGTCCTCAACAACCTCACTTCTAAAGTCTCCGCTAATATCTACGACTGGGGAACACCTACTCCTGTTGGCCTTCCAAAGCACCCAGACATTATCCTAGCCGCCGACTGTGTGTACTTTGAGCCTGCGTTTCCACTGCTGCAGGAGACGCTGAAGGATCTAATTGGAGAGAAGACAGTGTGCTACTTCTGCTTCAAGAAGAGAAGAAGAGCAGACCTGCAGTTCATGAAGGTGGCGAAGAAACTGTTCGATGTTAAGGAGGTGGACGATGATCTGGACAGGGAGGTTTACTCGAGGCAGAGCTTGTTCTTGTACGTCGACATGATACTATGAGTACAAGTGTGTTTGTGCTCACGTGAAATAGGTATCGCATGACGAAGAAATCGTGAGTCAGACCCACAGCGTAGAGACTCCTAAATGAAAATATCTGTCAGAATTCAGGGCCAAGTTCGACGGTACTAACTGTGTTAATGCCTAGCCCACTGCCCATTTTCAGTCCTCGCAACTCTGTGAAACCGTATATGATGACAGCTGCATGTGCGTAGATTGAAAGCGCGCGCTAACATTGTGGTAAGTACACCCTGCAAACTTTGGCGCTAAGAAGCGACAAGCATGGTTGTAGGGTGCGATGTCTGTGACATCGCATCAGAATCTTCAGTGCACTGTGCGATTATTGCACGAGAGAAAACCAAATTCTGTGCCACCCGCAGTGCAGTTCCTGGTATGTATGTTTGATCAATGCGGCGCAGCAAAGAGCGAAGCATATCAATGTTTGCATGGAGTCATTTCGACACCATCCCTCATCTTTCACTTCCTCTTTGTTTTATAACATTGACCTTACGGAAAAAATGAGCTATATTACTAGCACGAGTGGTGGATTGGGAGTGATTTGCGATGATATTTTCAGGCTGTGGGAGATTCATCAACCGTGGAATATACATCCGCCGCCATGCCAACACATCATACCCGAGACAAATTTGCGTTGCGCTTCGACCACGTCTACTGCCTTATCTTTTGAGAGTCTTCGGAAGCTTGTGAAGCAACGGATAGAACAGGATTTTTTTGATCATCGCGTGTGGGTGTCGGCAAAAAGAGGACCTTCAGCCTATCCACTCGATGAGGATCTTATCCACAGCCTAGCTTCAATCAGTCTTTGTGATCAGCATGGGAACTACGAAAATTCGAATATATTGATGGAGACCTGGGAGCGCGCGATACCTTACTTCTTTTCGATGCCAAAGACAAACGGAGGGCGCAAACGAGACAGTCAGCTAGCACGCAGGAGGAAACAAGAAAGAGGAAAGCATTACTCAGTTCAGCCGCGCAATTGGAAACTGAAATGCGACAACTGAAAGCACGCAATGAGGAGCTACAAACTGCTGCAGAGAAGGATACCGCCATCAGGAAGAAGCTGGAATTCGAACTTGATTTGGCCTCATACGAAACCAGAAGATCCAAGGAGGCACTTGAGGCAGAAAAGAAAAGGGTGGCTCAGTTAAAAGGGGTCATCGACATTAAGCAGCGCATGACAAAGTTGCTTACGACGAAGAAGGACGCACTGCAAGTACAGAATCATGATCTGTTTCGCAAGCAGCAACAATACGAAACAAAGTTCCGTAATATCGCGTCGCAACTTGACTGGGCATTTCCTCAGATCGGGATCGAAGAGACAAAATCGCGAGAACGGACTCCGTGTGCGAAGACGAGCCCCAATCCGGCGTTGCTGGTCTCATCCACGAGGCGGATCCAAACAGAATCGATCCTCCAATCTGCAGCCAATGCGCTGATTATGCTGTCGCTAGTCGTGTTGAAGACCTCAAACAAGATGTCAAATACCTTGAAACACAGTTACTCTTCTCTGAAGCAGTGCAAGCCAATATGGAAGCTTTGGCGCTCACGACGATGGAAGAGAAAGCGTATCTCCAACATGAGCTCCAGGAGTTACGTACGAGGCTCGAGGAGGAAGCGACACAGAAAGATAAGGTCGCGGCAAGTGTGGCCGAGACACTGCGACATTGTAGGGAGGCCTTGGGGGTTACCCTAATCCAGGCGGCAGCTTGAGCCAGGGAATGGATCAAAGTCATGCGGAACTTGACGCCACGACACGCTATGCTTCTGCCCTTCCTGAACTCGGACAGGCAATCTCGACTTTCGAATTTAGCGGATACCCCGTGCATGTAGCGCGGATCACTTTGGAAGAATTTTGAATGAAGTAACGATCACCTATTGCACTGTCATTTGATGCTTTCCCCCAAACTGTGGAATGTAACTACTGCCTGGAGTAAAAGGCGACACAGAACATTCAAATACCTTTCCAATGACTTGATGTGTACGCCTGCTATTCTTCCATTTCAGCAGCGTATCGTCGCTCCTCCATAAGCTCATATGCTGCTCGTGATTGCTCTTTTCTGCTCTTTTCTAACTCCTTTCGGGACGCGTCGACATAGTAATCGCTCCTACACATTCGCTTAAAGGCTTCACCACCCGGGGTTTCAGTAGTAACGGTCCAAGCGTACTTGTTGTAGCTGGCCATGGCTCGAAGGAGAAAGCTGTGCGGCAAATCGGGAGATAAGTTCTTTGGGACATGAAGCTCGGGCTCCCAGAGCCCGCCAGAGATTATTTCTTCTTCGGTCTGTCCTTCCCAGAGTTCGCAGTGAAGATCCACCCTATCAAGGCGTTGTACATTAGCTCATCGTCCGTGTAATAGACACATGGATCACTCACATCAAGGCAAGGATGGAGTTGCTCTCTGGTAGGTTTTCGAACGCCTATACCTCAGTGACAAAAGACCCAGCGGAGGAGATTCCATTGGACGCACATATATGATGGCTTCCTCGTGGAACCTTCTATGTGGTCTAGGACCGTGACTGAAAGTATCGTCCACAAGCTGCCTGTTTATTTCCTTTTCGAACTCTGAAGAAAAAAGTAGTCTATTTACGAGAGATAGGACTTCAAGCCGTTCAAGGTCAGGTTGTTTCCAATCTTCGACGTCGCTGGAGTTTCCAAAATCTACGCCCGGCCATTCCTTTGGCAAAGTTCGTCTGTACATCCAATTCACGAAGACATCAAATGCGTATGTCTCGATGTCTTCGAGGCGGACCGTCTTGTCCTCCGACTCTGCCCAGTGACCGCCCAGAGCGATTCAGAAGTAGTCGGAATGATGCATGAGTAGCTTCCTGTGGATCTCATATCGCTTATGCTCCTCTCCAATTTTAATTGCCACCATGTCATTCTCCTGAGTGAGCGCGCTAGGACATAGTAAGCCCATGTTGAGGAGTGGCGGAATGCCTTCGGCGCATGCATGCTGAGCGCTACGGAAAACCTCGGACGATTTTAAGGAAAGACAGATGTCGCATACCTAAAAGAAGGCGACTCGCTTCTCTGCCTTCCAAATTTCCGTTCTTGCCCTTCTCTTCCCCTGCGAGCATTTGCCTGTCTGTCTATGTCCATCTGAATAAGACGCGGCTCTCCTGGAAGCCATTTCAGCGACCCGTCCATGGTGCACAGATGGTAGAATTGGGGATTCGGGCAAGCTGATCGCGCCTAGCGATGAAATGAATTCAATGTTAGGACAATTTTGTGACGTATTTGAGAGGAGTGGTGTTCCAAATACCGATGAGCCGCGATGGCTGGTATTACGCTGATCAACGTCAACTGAGGTGAACTGAAACCACGACGCCGAGACGCCCCGCAGACGCGCTAATTAGATCGCCTCCGCGTGGAGCCCATTACGCGCACGCGACGCGAAATTTGGCCCGCGGGAGCAATACATACAAGACCCGGCAAAATATTGATACGATTGGCGATCGACTAGCTCGCTGTTGCATACATATTTCCAAGGTTACGTCACTTTGACCGGCGATAGGATCACTTCACGCTCACACGTGGAACCTCGAAACACTTCAGAACCTCGACCGCTTCGTTGGATATTTGATTGACGATAATAACAATAATGATGGCCTCTCCCAACCTTCTCCTTTTCTAATCTTGAGGAATCACGACCGTAGGCGTCAACGACACCTTCCGTCGCATACTCCAGCCTTCCACCTGGCTCCAATCCACGCACTTCCTCGGCGTCTTCGAATGCGCATCCAAGAAATCGGATTTCTCCTTCTCCGGCCAAGTGAAAGTGTACAAGCTGAGGTCGGCGTTGCACATTGCCGAGAGCCTGAGTACCTCGATACAATGATCGAGATGAGAGTGCCAGTAACTGCTGCCTTTCGCCCGCAGATTTTCCGGAGCGGAATCGAGGTAGAGAAAGTTCCGCAGTTGGTTCTATATTCGCGGTATCAGCAAATGACCAAAGGAGGACAGTGTATGTCATGATGAGCGAATGGGAGCTTACCAGGCAGTGCAGTTCGTGGTAGACGCCGAGACTGGCGAGGAAACCTCCATCTTTGACCTGTATGGCTGTCGACGGCGACACATCGGCTGTAGAAAGTTCGTCGACTGAGATGTTGAAGTAAAAGGCTATCCAAAGGTTAGTTTTGCTCATCTGGATACTATTGCCTGGAACACTGACGTTGTAAGAGCGCAGTCCAGGCTGCACCCGTAACATTGTTAGGTGGTCCCTGGAACTCGCTATGCATTATTCCGTGTTCTACATGTTCTAACAGTATTTTCTCTTTCAAGCTTTCAAGCTCTGGAACTACAAAGCTCGTCAGAAGTGATAGTCGAGTCTACGCTCGAGACTTACATATCGTTATACGTGTGGTATAGCCCCTCGCATGCAGTGCTTGGAAGACGTTTGTTGTTGCAGAGGCCACTAGAAGAAGCGGTATTAGAACCGTAAAAAGCCAGGAATGTTCGACAAATGGTCCGCTTCGACGTCGGTTCCTGCTGACTTCGTAGGGAGCATCGCTCTCAACATCGTCGCCGGTGAGCAGTCGCTGTTCCTCGTCCGTGTATCCGCCCATTGTCAACACAGCGTGCGCTCCGCTGACCTTGATTCTTGGTGACTTGATACAATCTCGGGGATCGTTATCGAAGCCGTGTTGGGCAAATTGTTTGGAGCCAGTGGCGTTCGCAAGATATTGACTTCAGCAAGCCGCCGACAACCTGTATCTTACGATCGGGAACGGTTTGGCCAATTCGATCGCTGAATAGGGTATTTTCATATGGCGAATACCGAACGTAATTCCTGCTGCAATCGGGCTTGGGCGGTGGGACGCCTGAGCGGAGTTGCTGGATTTGGCCCCCAGCCACAATTGTATATTTGTATAATGGTCCCAGGGCTGTGTCACCTGTGTGGACCCACATTGGCAATCTAGCCGCGCATCCTGTCAATCACTGAACTTAGTCCAGATGCTGAGAGCCTTACAGACGCATGCAGTACGCTAACGGTGAAGCTTACGGGCGACCCTTGCCCTATACCTCCCATAGGAATGACCTGGACATCTACATAGTCTTGTCGAATCCGATATACTGTACGATACGTCCGGACTGACTCCTTCTTCATCGTACTTTCGAAATCTCTGGCAGCGCATCTCTCAGAAGTCAAATAATCCTGTCAATATGTTGCGCTTCTACGTTCTCATGATGGTCGCACTAGCTGGACTTTCTCTGGCAGCACCAGTACCGAGTATGTAACACTGTGTTTAATTTTGATCCACTTAAAGTTAACTGGAACAGAAGAAAAACGGGATCTTGAGATCACGCTCTCTCCCGAATGCGACGAAGTAATTTGTGAGTATCGCAGGATGCTTTCCACGACCAGGCCGCTCATGATTGTTCCAGCCAGACGGTTCCCATCAGCGTCAGATGAGACGCGAAAAATTCTTCTTCCAAGAATCTGCGCAAACTAGACGTGCTTGGTGGACTGGATTTTGCTCTGGGGCTAGACAACTGGAAGGTTCCGCGTCTCTACTATCGCTATCATAATCAAATCAATCTTAATCTACAATCTGATAGTAATGTAAGCGTTTTTTTTTGAGGTGCCTTGCTACTTCCTTGTTCGTGCATAACGCTAATAAGCCATGCGAGCATCATGTCAAGCCGGTCAAGCTCAACATTTTCGGCAAGAGGTGAGCTGCCCCAGTGTGAGCGTGCTAGAAAATTTAGGCTTACCAAGAAAGGGAAATATGACGGTAGATTGTTCTACCAGGGTTCTACGTTTTCGTGATTAGTTTGGCCCCCGTCGCACAGCCGTAAGCACTATAAATGGACTTCGGCGATTTGCTACACCTGCATGGTTGTCTGTGCGGCTGTGCGGGCCTCGTCTACACCGACCCCACAGCCCACTGTCCTAATCGGGTTGCAATCGCAATACAAGGATTCTTGGGTTGCGTTATTGGCCATGCGAATGCTAGGATGCACGTGCTTCCAGATGTCCACCCGAGCTACGCGCCTACTCGGCCTCATTGGTCTGCGGTCTAACACGACTTAGAGTGCGGGGCGCTTTTGGCTTGCACCATGCCTGCTCCGCCCTCAGCCTTGCAGAACACATGGAATGAGTCCCCAGGAATACCTCCAGCGAATGCATACATTTCGCCGGAGTAAAGGTCGCTTGTACGGTGATAGTGCCTAGGTGGGACATTGCGTACCTATGGTACCTATGGTACCTATGGTAGGCTTCTAGATTTCTTGTGATATGTGAGACGGGACGCACAGACTTATTCTTCAGTGTCCTCGCCTTTTCAGAATCGGTATTCGGAGGTCCGCAGAAGCTTCTCCTTGGTCCCCCCTATCATTGCTACCATAACTTTACTTGATCACCTCGAGTAAGATCAGCATCTTTCAACATCCACTCGACATCAATCATCCTTTAACAAGTCTTGTTCGACTGTCATCATGTTCTGGGACACGCCTTCTATTCCTGCCCTCTATGGGTCTATCATTCCTTTCCTCGTCCTAGATGTCGTTGTCATCATCCTGCGCTTCGTTGCGCGAAGACGCCTCGGCCAGAAACCCCAGGTAGATGACTGGCTCATGATTCCCGCCTTCATCGGAGTCATTGCGCTGGCAGGAATGTACTTCTGGGGGCTCGCATCGAAGTCCCTGGGTTACCGATACATGTTGCTCCCACCTCCGGGAGTTGACATGATGAGCCCGGATTTTGTCCCTGAATTTGCTGGTCCCGAGTCGCGCATCGTCGCAACGCGAAGAGTAAGTTTCCGGCACGCCCATGTCGCGGAAAGTGTGTGCTGACGAAACTAGCTTGAATACTCTTCTCTCATTATCTACACGGCAGTGGCAGGCCTCATTAAGATCAGCGTCCTTATTTTCTACCGCCGTATCTTCACCGTCACGCAGTCCCGGAAAGACTGGCGCAACTGGTTCTTCATCGCAATGATCGTTGTGATCACCGCCTGGGCTCTTTCATGGATCTTCGCGTTCGTATTCATGTGCAGGCGCAATGTCCAAACGTTATTCACCAGTCCGGAGAACTTAGCCGCCAACTGCGTGGATACTTTGGCGGTTGGCTACGGACACTCCGTGTCTGATTTCATTACGGATGCACTGATTATTGTCATTCCAATTCCGTTTGTATGGAAACTTCACTTGCCGACGGGACGCAAACTTGCAGTCTGCGGCGTCTTCCTCCTTGGTTCTCTCGCTGCGGGAAGTTCTTTGGTGAGAATGGCATGGATGACGTGGAACCAAGAAGTGGGCTTCGGTATGGAAACTGACGAAGAGCGTAAGTTGCCCACTACGTCCTGGAAACTTCGTTGCTAATTGCGAACAGTGATGATCACCACGGAGCTGTACTGGATGATGCTCGCCATCATCCTTGGAGTCCTCGCAGCCTGCCTACCGACACTTCGCGGACTCTTCAGAACCAAGTCCGTGGAGAGTATGGCGAAGAGCATGCGCACTGTGTTCTCGCTCGGTTCTACGTCCTGGTCTGGATCGAGGAAGGGCACCAGAGGCGATTCTATGGACGAGAGCCTCAGGTCAAAAGAGTCTACCACTGGCAAAGTGAACAGCCAACATACTGTGGTTGAAGTCTAAGGTCACGACGACGCTTGTATTGCCATGGGTATTGTTTCTTCTAGTCATAGATCTCATCATCATCCGTAGCGTCCTCATTGTATCTAGATAGCGTTTACGAATTAATCTTGAAGTTGCCTTAATCTTCAAAATCTCCGTGGTCGCAAAGATTGTGTCTATCATCGAAAACCAACCCTCACCAAATTACATCGTCTCCACGACTCTGCTGCCACTTACGCTCGCATATTGAAGCCTAGATGCACACTTCCAATGAACTGATACCTACGCGCGTGGCGTCTCGCCTAGAAGCATACTCGAAACCCGTATTCCTACAACGGTTTGAACGGGTGTATCCAAGAAACAATGGGAGAGTGCCTCGTATCGCCAATATCGGTGTTCTAAACTCCAAATGCACTCACATTCAATAATGCAGCCATCATGCGGGAACCCTTGCAGATGGGCTGTGCAATGTACGCGATCACGTACATCATGGATCTAGCCTACAGCACAAATTGCGCTAGCATAGCGCTTACGTTACTATATTGTTCTCTTACTGTAAAATCTGACCGCATGGTCCGACCCTGCTTCCTTGGCCATCTTTTCGCCCCATCGAGTGCATGTTCCGGGGTGTCCTTGCTCGCCAATTATTGCCTTGCAGTAGAAGGCAAAAAACCCAAGCCCCATCCTACACCTATGGTAGATATTGCAACAACTATTTTTGAACCTACCTTGGTCTAGGTCTGATGGAGAGAATGGGACGGGGAAAAGCTGGTCACGCTAGATCAGATAGGCGCAAGCAAGGGTACACAGCTCGGGGGCCTAACTTGGGCAGACGTATCACACCCACAACATATACTGCTTGACCGCGAGCGTACACAGATGCACGCTCTCTACGGCTTTCACAATGGTCCAGCTTCTGTCCTCAATCATCCTGGCCCTGGCGTGGGTAGCACCAACCGTCGCGCTGCCTGAAGATACATCGGCTGTACGACATGTAATGTTCCACGTGAGCGTACCACTACCACCTACATCCGACCTTGAAAAACGTACGTATATCCCCATCCTCTGATGTGTGAGAGAGGTGTCTAAGTAGTAAATGCAGGTCAAGAAACCAGCGTCGAGACCCACTGCTACTGTATCAACAACCATGACCCCGACCGCGACGCCGCGGCCAACGGTATCGCAAATTACCTCGATGGGCTCCCCGCCAGCACAAAATGCGGCCTCGACAAGAAGCAGAGCTACTACAATCTCGCTACTGCTAACATTAACGGCAAATTATACGAGGCGAATGTCTTCTTCACGGGGAGGGTTCCGCAGACGATAAAGGCGGACTATTCTTGGTATGTTGCGTCCCTCCCGAAGATCAGATTGACCCGGAACTGACGGTGCGGGTTTATAGCAAAGATCTTGCAAGAGAGCTCCGGTTGCTGCAAACGCGATGTCAGAATTCGTGCAAGTCGGACCGGGTACTTGAGTGGTCCTGGCTGATCAATTGTATCTCGACACCTCAGTTCTCCTCGCAGCCGCCGCAGCCGTATGTAGAAGGCGGGGTGGGACTGGAATTTAGGGAAGCGGGTGTGCAGGCTTCGCCGCCGAATCATTCCTAAGCGGCAGGAGTGATGCAGTAGTCGGTGCTAATTCTTATGCCTGCATGATTGAGAAACCGACTGTAATGCCATAGCATCTTCATAATCTTAGACAATCGTAATCACATACCAAGTGCCTGATCTCAATCCGTCGTGCAATCTCTATCGCTAGTCTTCTCTACATGGTTTGGCGTAAGGTCCTCACGCTTGCCCAGCCATGTCGCTGGCACCAGTAGTGAATTGCTCACAATCCGCTGTCCTGCTATTAGTCTCGACATAGTTGCAGATGTACTGACATAGCTTCAAACCATCGCCCTTGGGAATGTGATGTCTACCATGAGTAGCACCATATTGTATACAAGGCCTTGAGGTCCGCTATGAAGACAGTATAATACAAGTGGGCCAGCTCTACTCCGACAGGGCTGCGGCGATTTTCGTTCGCCGCGTTTGCGACTGCCCCGCGAGCTCCTTGCCCTTGTTCTTGTTTTGTTCCAGAATTTCCCGCACTTTCTTGATCGGCGTTCCCTTCTCCAACACCCCGCCATGCAACAGCTTTACGGTATTCGGTAGCTGACCGTCATTGACCGGTTCTGGTAAATGCATCTCTCTGACGTTCCTTTCTTCTAGCAGGTATACCCTCTTCGGGCCCAACAATGTTCTGTTGTCCCAGTTCTTCCTCTTGCCTTCCCTCATCTTGGCGACCATATCCCGCAGCTGCTTTGCACCATCTTTCCGGAACTGAGTGACCTTTTTGACATTCTGGGCTGTGAGCTCGTTCATAGACATGGTCTCTGGGATATTCGACAGCGTCTTTGCCGTCATGGCAAACCGCATGTCCTTGGGCGAATCCACTAATTCGAGGATGGCGGACTCCGCTTGGTCCTCCTTTACAGGCTCGATGCGGAGAACGCGTGTGTACCCGCCAGGTCGCTCGAGGTAGCGCTCTCTTATGGGGCCGAAAAGCTTGGGAACTAGGTCATTGGGTTCCTATTGAGCGTAAGATTGCAGTTTGTAGGACCCAATTCAAGTCACATACGAAGAATATCTGATGCGCTCTCCGCCTCGTCGCTTCCGTATTCTTCTTGCCCAGTGTTATGAGCTTCTCGGCCAATCTTTGCGCTTCCTTTGCCTTGTGCCATGTTGTTGTGATTGTTTCGTGCTTGAAGAGCGATGTGACGAGGTTTCGCAGGAGGGCTTGTCGATGCGACGACGACCGGCTGAGATGGCGGTACTTTGCGTGCCCGCCTGCCATCGTGGGCTAATCAAAGAAGAACAACAGAAAAAGGAGCAAGGGGTAACTCCAGGTTCTGACGCGACGCTCCTCAATTGCCTCAATGCTGCCGCCGTCGGTCGCCCTCACGTTCCTGAAAAGAGTCGAAGCTTGCGACGTTTGGGCGAAACCCTGCGCCTAGCGCGAAATGGCACGTGCGCTGACCAAGCAACCACTTTCCACTTTAAGTGGCGAGGCGCGTTTCACGGCCGTGCGTTCGCGCGCGTGTTTTGCATCAACGCGTCTTGATTTAAAAGCCACCCACCCCTCCGCTCCTTCTCCGCTTCCACGCCACCCCTTCACGAGCGAGATACCCATATACTTTTAATTTCTTTACGCCATCACCATGTTTGTTCACAAGCGCGGTACGTGCAATCTGCATGCATCTTCCAATTGCGATTCCTATTCCTGCCCGTCTCTGCATAACGTCGACAGAACTGACATTACTTCAGATGGACGTAAGGAACGCGTCCAGTTCGACAAGATCACAGCCCGCGTGTCTAGGCTATGTTATGGACTTGATCCGGATCACGTCGACCCGGCAGCTATCACCATGAAAGTCATTTCTGGCGTGTATCATGGTGTAACTACGGCTCAACTGGACGACTTGGTATGTCGGCCATTCTGAACCCAGAACAGATGGATGGACTATATCTAACAACGCAAAGGCCGCTGAGACAGCAGCATACATGACTGTTACCCACCCAGACTACGCGATTCTCGCCGCACGTATCGCCGTGTCGAACCTCCACAAGCAGACAAAGAAACAATGGTCTGCCGTGGTAGAGGACCTGTACAACTATGTCAACCCCAAGAACGGCAAGCACCAGCCAATGATCTCGGAGTCAGTCTACGAGATCGTACAAAAGCACGCCGATGAGCTGAATTCGGCTATTGTCTATGACCGCGACTTCAACTACCAGTTCTTCGGTTTCAAGACCCTGGAGCGATCATACCTCCTCCGCATCAATGGCAAGGTGGCTGAGCGTCCCCAGCACATGCTCATGCGTGTTGCTGTCGGCATCCACGGCGAGGACATCGAAAAGGCTATCGAAACATACGACATGATGTCCCAGAAATACTTCACACACGCGTCGCCCACCCTTTTCAATGCGGGCACACCTTCCCCTCAGATGTCGTCATGCTTCCTCATCGACATGAAGGAAGACAGCATCGAGGGCATCTACGATACCCTGAAGACCTGTGCCATGATTTCCAAGACCGCTGGCGGTATTGGTCTGAATGTGCACTGCATCCGCGCCACTGGCTCTTACATTGGAGGTACCAACGGGACTTCGAATGGCCTCATTCCCATGCTCCGTGTCTACAACAACACTGCTAGATACGTCGACCAAGGAGGCAACAAGCGTCCTGGTGCCTTTGCCATCTATCTCGAGCCCTGGCACGCTGACGTGTTCAGCTTCCTTGACCTGCGAAAGAACCACGGAAAGGAGGAGGTGCGTGCGCGCGACTTGTTCTACGCCCTATGGGTCCCGGATCTTTTCATGAAGCGCGTTCAGGAAAATGGTGACTGGACACTGTTCTGCCCCAGTGAAGCGCCTGGTCTCGCCGATGTCTACGGTGACGAGTTTGAAGCTCTCTACGCCAGGTATGAAGCTGAAGGTCGCGGACGTGAGACCATCCGCGCCCAGAAGCTGTGGTATGCGATTATCGAGGCCCAGACCGAGACGGGAAATCCTTACATGCTGTACAAGGATGCTTGCAACCGCAAGAGCAACCAGAAGAACCTCGGCACCATCCGTAATTCCAACCTCTGCACTGAGATCATTGAGTACACCGCCCCAGATGAGGTTGCCGTGTGCAATCTTGCCTCTCTCGCCCTTCCTAGGTTCATCGATGAGAAGAATGGCGTATTTGATTTCCAGAAGCTTCACGAGGTCACCCAGATCGTCACTCGCAACTTGAACAAGATCATCGAGGTCAACCACTACCCCGTCCCGGAGGCCCGCAAGAGCAACTTCAGGCACCGACCAATCGGTCTCGGTGTCCAAGGTCTTGCCGATGCATTTTTGGCTCTTCGCATGCCTTTCGACTCTGCGGAGGCCAAGAAGCTAAACATTCAGATCTTTGAGACCATCTACCATGCTGCTTTGACCTCTTCGTGCGACCTGGCCAAGGAGTTCGGTCCGTATGAGACATACCAAGGCTCTCCTGTTTCGCAGGGTATCCTGCAGTACGACATGTGGAACGTCACTCCCACTGATCTCTGGGACTGGGCTTCTTTGAAAGCGAAGATTGCCGAGCACGGCGTGCGCAACTCCCTCCTCGTTGCCCCCATGCCGACAGCATCTACTTCCCAGATTCTTGGATACAATGAGTGCTTCGAGCCTTACACTTCCAACATCTATTCGCGCCGTGTATTGGCGGGCGAGTTTCAAGTGGTCAACCCATGGCTGCTCAAGGACTTGGTCGATATGGGCCTCTGGTCTGACAACATGAAGAACCGTATCATCGCTGACGGCGGTTCCATCCAGCGGATCCCCAACATCCCTGACGAGACCAAGGCTCTCTACAAGACCGTGTGGGAAATATCGCAACGTAACATCATTCAGATGTCTGCCGACCGTGGTGCTTTCATCGACCAGTCTCAGTCGCTCAACATCCATATGAAGGAGCCCACCATGGGCAAGATCACATCTATGCACTTTGCCGGCTGGAAGCTTGGCCTGAAGACTGGTCTCTACTATCTCCGCACCATGGCCGCCTCTGCTCCTATCCAATTTACCGTTGACCAGGAGCAGTTGAAGGTCGAGGACACGAACGTTGCTCGCGCTCTGACGGGTAAGCGACGAGGCTTCGGTGGCAGCATGTCCCCGTCGCCGACTGCTGTTCCTCGCCCAATGATGGCATCTAAGACGCCCAACGGTACCGCCGACACATCACCGAACGGTGTCCCTACCCCGTCGGCAACACCGCCTCCTGTCTTTGAGAAAACGCAGCCGAACGGCGTATCTACGGAAGCCCTGAACCCCAAACCTATTCAAGCTGACGTTCCCGAGGGTGAAAGCCCTAAGATCGTTGCGGCTGATTCTGCTGAGCAGCCTGACGATGAAGCTCTTGCCGAAGGTGGTTCCAAGCAGGAGGAAGACGGTAAGGAGAGCGCTGACCGCGAAGGAGACATCTATTCTGATGCTGTTCTTGCGTGCTCAATAGAGAACAAGGAGGCCTGCATCATGTGCAGTGGTTAGATGCAAGAGGTCACGACGTGATGAGTATAGGTTATCTTTGGACTGGGGTGAGGAGACATTCGACTGTCTTGTATTATTCCCTCGTCATGTGTATGGATACGGCGTTCTTCGGTTTGGCTTTTGAGTAACGCGGAGGAAATGAGCGTTTCACGAAGTTGGCATCCTATTTGGCTTGAGCATAGTTAATACAAGTAGCGGCCTCTACTTCTCATAACGTATCCTTGCATATCAATTCCTTGCTCGTGTTCAAGAACCTCGATTTCAGTGTTGCGAGGACATACCTCGGACCTTCCTATTTCCGTCACCCCCGCATCCTACTCCGCGGTCGCTGCCCCACGCCCTACCGCGTACATGTACCACACGCGTTCTCGCCTTTCGAGCTATAACCGTTGTGCATACGTATCGCCCTACAAAAACCAATTGGTCTTCCCAGTCTCCTCTGAGCATAAAGCCCGTAATTCTCCGGCCGTCTTGCCCCGTCTTACAGCGCAAGCGCTCACGCCAGCACCACCACCACCAAGCTCCCCTCTGCCAGGCACGCAATAGACCAGAGCCAGGACCCCACACCCCAATACGCCTCTACCTTACCACAGCTCCGCATGCCACCCTCCTCCCTCCTCCGCCTCACCCGCCTTCCCTCGACCGTCCGACCACTCGCCCCACGCCCAAGCTTCGCAGCACAATCAACTCCGCTTATCAGACAGGGGGTTACAATCAGAACAATGGCATCTGGAAGTCCCAGCGCGCCCTTGCCAGAATGGCTCGTCATCGCACCCGACTACGACGGCGCGCTCGAGAAGCGTCTCGCAGTGCGACCCGAGCACATTGCAGGGCTGAAGAAAGATGATGAGAGTTTTTGGCTGTGGGGTGGTACGTCTGCCCCCTCCTCTCTATCTCCTTCCCCCTCTACCCTCCTCGTCTCTTCCTCTCTCCCGGAGCACGGGTATAATGTTACTAACAAAGCGGGACAGGAGCCATGCTCGCCGAGCCCATAAAAGACGGCGAAACCCCCAAGATGACGGGCTCCGCCATGCTCATCGGCGCGGCAACAAAAGAGGAGGTCCTAGAGCGGTTGAAGCGCGATGTTTACGTCAAGGGCGGCGTGTGGGATTGGGACAAGGTGCAGGTTATTCCGTTTAAGAGCGCGTTGAGGAAGGCGTTGTAGGACCTAGCATATGCCCAATACTGAGATAATTTGGCATAAACAATATATGCTGATCACGAGTGGGCCTTGTTGTAAATATGTCCATGTTTTGAAGGCTTGCACGGAGTGAGCATCGGGCCTAGATCATGAGCACGCACCATGGGAAGGATAGGTCGCGATAGTGTTCACTAGATCTGAGACAGACAGAGGAATTGGAGTGTGCAGATTACGACTAGTATACTTGATCTCTCGACTTGCTTGTGAGTAAGACGTATCTAGTAGACCAATTATCAAGAGAAATAGCATCAAAGAACACCCAAGAGTAGTCACGGAATCCATTGTGTTAGACTATCAAGAGTTCACATGGAAGTTTGCTTTCCCAAATCGTATCTTTTCGAATGGAGATCCTCGAGTGATTTATGTCCTTCACTATGATAGCTGTGCAGGACCTAGACCTATCATGCAAGCATAGAGCTATCTCCGTACCAATGGTCGGTAAAGCAAGCTTCTGAAATAAACCCCCAATACTAATCCATCGCCCTGGTACGATAGGTGCAAATCCAACCACGTAGAAATACTCCAAGCATTTCCTGAGTCGATGGTCGGGGCATCGGTGGTGGCAGTAGACGGTATCGTAGAAGGGATCGCAGGTGCTGATGCCTAGTTCACGGCCTCGTGGTCGAGCTCTTCGATATCGTCTGTGACGGTGTGGCCCCCCAGTGAGGCGTCTTCAGCGTCGAAGAACTCATCCTCATCGTCAACATCATGGTCGTAGCCGCTGTCTTGGGCGTTGTTCGCCTTATCGCTCGTGTTGTTCTGTGCAATCGGGGTGCGTGCGGGGGCCTGCGACTTCAAGGGCATAGATGCGACGCGTGTAGTGGGGATATTCGAATCTGCCACAGTTAGTAAGACGTTCAATGCTTGACTATTTATCGGGTCTTCTTACCTTTAGAGGGACGAATGCCTCGCCTAGTACGGTGGCTACCCTTGGCCACGTCCATTGCCTTCTTCTCCTCGCGGTACTTGTTAAGAATGTCGCGGCGAACAGATGAGGGGCCCATCCAAGAGTAGTACCTAGTCCTTGTCAGCATTTCTTGTTGCACGGAATGGATTTGTAAACTGAAACCCACCAAGAAGCGCGACCGTGGCCGAAGCGGCAGTCAATATCCCAGCAACCCTTAAAAGGCGTGTTCTTCTCAAGGAAAGTCTGGCGCGTCTGGCCGTCCACATGATCGATCTGGCTGCGCTCCATGCAGTCCAAGCAGAGACCGTCAAATGCATACTTTGCCCTACGTATAGCGATGTTTACGGAGTTCTTGAAGTCGTGGGCGCAGATGCCAGAGCTGCATTTGATGGTTTTCGGTGTGAACTCGAATTTCTCGAGCTCATCAATGATTTCACCAATGGGGTACTGCTGCATAGCGCGATCGATCGGCCAGCAGTCGAGAGCTCTCAAAGCATCCTCATAGTCGAAAGCAGTCTCCTTGCGGCAAGGGCAAGTAGCTCTATGGAGCTTGTCAATAGGAAAGGTGAGCTCCGTCTCGAGAATAGACTGGATGTGCGCTCGGGCGGCCGTGAGTGGGCCTTAGAAGTTAGCTTCTCGCACTGTTTCTAACGAAAGAAGGCGGGCTTACCATCAAGGACACGCGCGTCATGATTGAGATGATGGAAGCTGGACGGATTATTCGTGAAGAGACTTCCGTTGGTGTGATAAGCCAAGTACTTGGTGAGCTTCATGAAGCCCTCGGCATGGTCAAAAACGCTGCAGGGGAAGGCGAGGCAGCAAGCAACGAATGGAGTGAGGCCGCCATTGTCAAGAGCGTACTGATAGCACTCCAGAAACCAGGGCTTGATCTTGTCAATGTGGTTGGGTGCGAAACCAAATTGCTCACCCACACCAATGGCGACCCAAGCCCGCTCCATGCGAGTGGCCTTGAGATTGTTCGGGAGCGTGTGGGGTCCATTGTGGATGGCGCGAAGCCAGATCTCAAGAGCATGCCCAAAGCCGCCGCCCTTGTTCTCGAAGGTGATGTCGGCCTATTCAAAGTCAGCAAGGCCAAGTTCGATCTGTGGCGAGAGCACCTTTACGGCTCTGGAAGTCGATGCACACAGCGGTGAGGAGACAAGCCACCACAAGCGTGGAAAGGCAACGCAACATACCAAATTGGGACGGCTTCCCAGGATAGTCTGGAAGAAGCTCGAATTCTCCTGAAGCACCGCGCGAGAGACGCGAAACTGGACCACGCGGGCACGCTGTGCCGCCGCATTGGCGGGCTTCTCGACAAGAGGTTTCGCAGCCGGTGTGAGCTGCACGACGAAGTCGCTGTTGGGAACAACGACGATCTGGAGAGGACCGCCGGCGAGCTTGGGCTTAGCCGTAGCCGCGGCGGGTGCGGATGCGTTGGTAGTGACGTCCATGGCTGCTGCGAGGTGCGGTGTGCTGTGTTGCAAAGGAGTGTGGTGGAGGTGAGGTCAGAGAGAGGTCGGCGGAAAATAAGGCAACAGCGGGCAGTTAAGGAAGGCGCGGCACGTTGTTATGACAAAGCAGAACAATCGGGTGTAGACGAACAATAAGTAAAGGTGAAGACGAAGTGCTCAACTGCCTGCTGTTAGCCACGTCAGTAGTTCGTGCCTATACACTATGAACCTTTTACCGCTCAACTGCCGGTATCTTGTATGCCGGGCTCGTTTCTAGTTTGTTCTTTTAACATTCCGAATACGCTATTCTGCCAATTGTTGCGTTATCATGCGCCAGAGTACGGAGTGAAGAGACACATCTTTCTACCTTTCTTACACGCCCACCTTGGACATGTTCTAAAATTTCGGTATGGCGAATGGCCCCGTTGCCTGACAATTCGTTGAGAAAACAAGGATAAGGCAGGGAAATGGGAAGACAGGGGCAATATCTTCAGATAACTGGCCATGGCTGAGAAGAATGAAAGTGAGAGGTTCAGCAGCATTACTAGTGGCGTCCAATTTGACAAACTCACCAGAGGCAGGTCTATGCGCTCATGGCACCTAGGGTATAATGGCACGGAACAAAAATGCCGTACTTTGACTCCAAGAATTCCAAATAACGCCGGTCGATGCAAGACCTGTGTACCACCACGAGAAACCAACCCCGGTTGCACCTGACCTTACTCCATCCCGTCTACTTGGTATCATCCTTGAACCGAACCCTGCACCCAACCCAATTCGTGACTATGACATACCCCCGATCAACTCGCTTTGCTCTTGCCTTTATCGTCATGCTCAGCCGAGATGGGACTGGCTGGGACATCTGCCTCATCTCCCGCATCCTGCCAGTCTGAGCTCCGTCGACTGATCTTTCCAGGCCCTGTCGCTTCCCTGGGACTGGCAAGCGGGCTTGCAGGGTTAGGTCCGATGCTGCCGTTGATACTATCTGTGCGACCATGGCCTAGCAACCCGCTGCGGACGCTCATGCCGTCCGTGTTCTGCTTGTTCGCGTAATAGCTGTTGCGCTCGCTGGGCAAAGCAGGCGCGGCGACCCCTGACGACGAATAGACACTCGCACGTTCTGCGGTGGCGAAACCCCCAGCAACACCTGGCCTGTTGGCCGGGCTATAGATGGTATCGGCGGTGCCGGAAAGCACGCTCAACGGGAGTGACTCGCGACTTCCTCCCCATACAGAGGACGGAGCCAAAGCGCGCACGGACGCATTCGTGTCCAGGGAGTTTCGACGTCGGCGCTTCGAGGAAGACGCCAGCGTCAGAATGGACGCGTTGTCTGTGAGAATGTTGTTTGCCGTGGCAGCCTGGTAGCTGTGAGGGTGTGACTGTTGCGGGGCAAGATGTGGAGGTATTGCTGACGGGGGAGGCGAGGTCGGGAATTGGTGCGAGAACTGCACAGGAGGGGCGTTTGCAGCTTGCGCATTCTGGGCATGTCCGCCACCCAATGCATTCGACGGCGCGGTTGATTGTATCGTTGTCAGCGTCGTAGTAAGCGAGCGCTCTGAATGATTAGGCGACGAAAAGGTGCTGTTGTTGCCCAAGTTGCTGAAGCCAGTGTCTGCCTTGGACCTTCCCGAATGGACCGTCTCGGGGTTGGTTGCTACGGTCGGCGCAGTGGATTTGTTACTTTTCGCAAGGACACGATGTTGCGCGGCATCGTTGCTCTCCTCTACTGAAGTGAAACTCTCGGCCGACCGTGGGGTGACGGGGCTGGAAAAGGAGAGACGGCGTCCATCACTATGGCCGTTGCCATTGCTGTTGCCGTTGACGTGGCCAGACTCTGGGTATGGGTTGTTCTTCGCTGCCGTCTTCTTCGACTTGGACGGCGTGCTACCCTGCTTCTTGTTGGAGGAGTTGGGCGAGTCGGACGAGGACTTGAGGTTCGCGAGGCGCTTGATGAAGCCCGCAAAGGGCCGCTTGCGCGCTTGCCGATCTTTGGTCAGGTACATTAGTCCCATGTTCAATTAGTGGTTGCAAAAGGAAAGGGGAAGATCTTTCGCAAGACAATGGCTGTGCTCGAGTCGGAGCTAGTCAACGTACCATGGGGCCTCGACGCCGGTTCCGCGGTCTCCATCCCGCTTCACTAACTTGGGTTCCCGCGGAGAGCAGAGAGGTCACAATCTCCTGGCTCGCAAGTCGATGGTCGTGGGCGGGTAATCCACAGGCTGGCGCTACTCCACGTAGGATAGATTGGGCGATTGGGTGGGTGACGCGGCGACGAGGGGCTGATTACTGCAATTGCGCAGTGTAAGACGCGCAGTTGGGCGCAAGCTGCGGACTGTAGCCTTGCTTAAAGATACGGACTGCTTTGCAAAACTGAGACGCGCGAGGATTCATGCGCGTGCTTGATGGGAGATGTAAGGCTGAGTGTTGAGGCGGCAGTTGCTGGTTGGATTGTGGAGCATCTTGCGTTGCGCCGGGTTCTTTGGGAGCTCGCTAACGATGACGATGCGGCAGCTCCACGCATGCACAGCGATCACTACGCGCCACCAGCCACCCACTGTCACGAGCGCCCGCGCTTTCGGCCATATACACGATTTTGAGGATTTTGTCAAACATTCCGGACCAACACGACACTGTAGCTCTTGGCACCGCCCCTGCACAGATGGCCGCTTCTGGTCTACTGAGCACCCACCTCGCAGGCGGTTAACGCGAGCTAAAGCACGCTTCGAGGGGCATGGCAACGGCCCGCCACAAGCCCATTCTACCGCTTCCCGAGGATGTGGTTGCCCAGATCAAGTCGTCCACTGCTATCGTCTCTCTGACTGGTGCGGTCCTGGAGCTTCTGAAGAACGCCCTGGATGCCAGAGCCTCCAAAGTAGAGGCGACGGTTGACTTTGCTCGCGGCGGATGTCTGGTCGAGGACAATGGTCTGGGCATCTCTCCCTCTGAGTTCCGCGAGGAAGGAGGTCTGGGCAAGCTTTACTGTACGTGCACTTAGTGACTAGAAACGGGCAATCACTGATGGTACCAGGCACTTCCAAGTACTATTCTGAAGAGGAATGCCTCGGCCGCAATGGCACCTTCCTCGCTTCTCTCGGGGCCATGTCCCTTCTTACCATTGCCTCTCGTCACCACGAACACCGGTCGCATAATCTGTTGACGTTGCACCACTCCAAGGTCATCGATCGGCAGCTGCCAGCAACATCTCAACATGAGATCCATGGAAAGCACGGTACACGCATAACCGTACGGAATCTGTTTGGGAATCTCCCCGTGAGGGTCAAACAAAGGGGAGTCGCGACAGAACAAAAGGCCGAATACGATCGATTGTGGGAAGGCCTGAAACGAGAAATCACAGGTCTCATGCTGAGCTGGCGGGAGCCCGTCTCCCTGAGAGTTCGAGATGCGGACGGTAAAATGGCCATCAGCCTCTCAGCTGCAGCTCATAACGGGCATGAGACAAGAACACGGTCTGCTGGACTACATGCTATCCTCAGTCTGCTCACGCAGGCGGGCTACATTTCCCATGATGCGTGGTCTTCATGGGTTCCTGTATCTGCGTCCACGTCTACCGTCTCTATAAAGGGCGCTATCTCGCTCGACCCGGCGCCCAACAAGCGTGTTCAATTTGTCTCTCTCGGACTCGGTCCTTTGTCTACGGAGAGTGGGCATAACGAGCTCTATGATGAGATCGATCGTATATTCGCCTTATCTAGCTTCGGCAGTGTTGAAGATGATGCAGATGTAGATGACAATGAGAAGCTCCGCGGCCAAGGTGACAACCGGTTTAAAATTGATGGATACACCAACCGACAACTAAAGGCTCGAAAGGGCGTTGACCGATATCCAATGTTCCACTTGCGTTTGTCACTGGAACAACACGGTAGCGGCAAATACAGCCGACCTGAAAATCTTTTCACCGGCAATGAAGCAAGCCTCAGCTCTGTGCTGGAGGTTCTAAAGGCCATGATCACTGAATGGCTAGCCGCTCACCACTTTCGACCTCGAAAACCTCGTGTTCGTCGACCAATCTCAGCCACTTCGCCCCTTATTACTATTAGCGACGATACTACTACATCGAACCAGTCGATCCTGAGCCATCGTCACGACCCTAACTCTCGTATCGCACCGACTTCACCAGCCGTCCAGTCGGCGGATGCGCATAACCGTAAGAGAAAGAGGACAACCCCAAAATTAAATGAGCAGAAATCGGATCGGAAGCACCATTTGGTATTTTCCGACTGGTCTCGCATCAAAAGTGGTAATGCTAGTTTTCTGGACGCTCTTGGCAGGAAGAGAAACAGTCGCCCAATGACAGAAGGCATGGACCGCCCCGCTTCAACCATCCAAACCCCTCCCGTTCCCCTAAAAACTACATTGGGCGTACCGCCTGTACATGTGGGGTCTTTGGATGATGGCATTCGGTCAGATCACCAGCCAGCAGAAGTTGAAATGTTGGAGGACAGATATGGTGAAGCAGTCCCCTGGACCGACCCGACGACCAAGCAGACCTACTTGCTCAATGCGCGAACAGGCTGTGTTCTCCCTCGTCCTCCTTCCAGGCCCCATACGGACCCGTCCTTGGGCATTCGAGGAAGCACACTGGGTAACTTCAAAAAGTCTTTGCGGCTTCCGCCGCAAAAGACCGCACTAAGCAATGACTCAGGCACATGGCTCCACGGGTTATTGGGAACTTGGGATAATCCAATTTATAAGCCCGCCGAGACAAGCATCCAGCAAGCTCTTCCACACGAGGATCAGCACGGTCATGAACTCAAGTACAGCAGTCACTTTCCAAAGCAAAACGATGGGAGATTCAACGCCTTTTCGGCAGCCAGTGCTAGCAAGCTCTCCAGGGCTGCACTTGAAAACGCAGTAGTTATAGCCCAACTAGACAGGAAATTCATCTTCATCAAAATGAAAAACTGTAAAGAGGCCGGCGCAGGTCCGTGGGAAGGCAGCGATCTTCTTGTCTTGATTGATCAGCACGCTGCGGACGAACGCATACGTCTAGAGGCTCTTCTTGCAGACCTATGCAAACCAATACTCATCAGTACTGGATTGTACCGTTCGAACCTGGGCCACCACTCACTTGTGGCCTTTACTGTTTTAGAGCAGCCAATTCAATTCACGCTATCAGCCCAAGACCAACGTCAGTTCGAGAGACATGCTGCAAGATTCGCAGCCTGGGGTGTCCTTTTCGACATCACAGTACCAGAAGCGCTTATCGGTCGGCCTCAGTCTGTTCTCGCTGTGACAGCCTTGCCACCAGCGATATCCGAGCGATGCAAGGCGGATTCGCAGGTACTCATCCAATTCCTCCGCACCGCTGTGTGGAAATACGCGGAGGCTCCATCTCTGCCTCCTGTGCCCGACGAAACGGATTTCGGAGGTGACTCAGCGGCATGGGTTAGACGGATTGCTAGTTGCCCGTATGGTCTCATCGACTTTGTCAACTCTCGTGCCTGTCGCTCAGCGATTATGTTCAATGACGAGCTGAGCCTGGAAGATTGCAGAGAGCTGGTGCGCAACCTGTGCAAGTGCGTTTTCCCGTTCATGTGTGCGCACGGGAGACCGAGTATGGTACCCTTGGTCGACCTTGGTACAGTTGGGGCACCGGAACATATTTCCGGTCCAGGCATAGAACCCACCAGAACCGCGGAAACAGAAGGTAGTTTCGTTGCCGCTTGGAAGCGGTCACAGAAGAAATAGGATAAAATAGAATATTTTCATACCAATTTTTGGTACGCAAGAATTATAGCATGGAAAATGGAGATGTATGAACGCAATGAGACCTGAATAGCCATGTGATTGAGGCCGCCAGGTCAATTAAACGCTCTTTTGCTCTTGGAACGTCCATAGAGGGCCTGTGTCGAAATGGGAGAATTCGAACAAGCGTGACAATTTTATTCCGTGGTTCTGCTGAAAATTCGCAGCTTTGAGGCTGATTGTGGCAGCATGCGCAAATTTTGTATGCGTCCATACACAAAAAGAAAGCCATCGACTGTTCAATCAGGTCAGATTCTTGCATCACAAGGATTGACCGATGTGTCTATTCGTGCCCTTGAGTTGGGCACTTCATAATGCGTGAAGATGAGAATCACCGGTATTTGATGGCGCGGTCGGGTTTTTGAGTTTGGGAATATTTAAGCGGACTAAGGTCACGTGGTGCGCTATTCTTCTTTCAGCTAGATCCCGCAGGGGCTCCATTTCCCTATCAACCTTGGAAATGCTCCTGCCGTTCCGAGGTTCCATCAATCAAGCGCTATCAACAGCATGTATGCTCCCTTCGCACTTTCTCCTTAAGATAAGATGTCCCCCTCACAATGCCACGTCCCTCTATCCGCCTTTTCCGGTACCCACCGAGGCTGTCCCGGAGAGCGCGCCGCAGCCGCTGGATCACCATGCTTGTCGCCCTCGTGGTTGTGATCAACTTCTTCTGGCCATTTTACATAATTTACAAACCACCTTCGCTCCTAATTCAGTACTTTCAAACTCGATGGCCGGATGTGTTGTTCCACGCGGATGTGAAAGAGAAAGTCATCGCGTTGACCATTGACGACGCGCCGAGCTACTACACGGACCAAATCTTGGAGCTCTTGAAGGAAAATGATGCGAAAGCCACATTCTTCGTAATCGGCGGTCAGGTCGCTGGGAGAGAAGCCCCCCTTCAGAAATTAGTGGAGGCGGGTATGGAACTGGGAAACCATGCTATGCACGACGAGGCCTCGCGCTCACTTTCCGACACTGAACTCCAAATGCAAATGCAACAGGTGGAATCCATGATCGACAAAGCGTACTTAGATGCGAATCTTGCTAAGCCAGCGCGATATTTCCGCCCTGGTTCAGGATTCTTCTCAGGACACATGCGCAAGTTGATGAAAGAGATGGGGTACAGGCTCGTGCTAGGCGATATCTACCCGCACGACCCGCAGATCTCGTATTGGCGGATTAACGCAAGGCACATCCTGAGTATGCTGAAGCCGGGTGGAATCGTTATTTGTCATGATCGGAGGAGTTGGACGGTGCCGATGTTGGCAAAAGTCCTTCCTGAGATGAAGAAGCGAGGGTATACGATCACGACTGTGTCGGGGCTGCTCGAGCAGGCTGAGAAGGAAAAGAACCAAGATCTCCCATTCGCAGCAGAGACGGTGCTTCAGGCCAAATCGTAGTTGACCTCACATGTATGAGATGTCTACGGACGTCCATAAAGCACACTATTAGGGGACCATCAATGCGGAAGCCGAGGAGCAGCTCCGTGCACCCTATATCTGAACGACCTTCCCTGGCACGCATTTTAATGGATTGACCATGCCCAAAGGGCCAACTAGTCATCATCGTATTGTACCCACATGCTGATTCAACGGCAATGCACGAATTCAGCTCCGAAAGCAACTGTTCTACCAAACGAGGAGATGATACTGCGCAAGTCATCCGCCCCTGTACATACAAATCCAAATAAATAAGCCACGCTGCGGTAGTGGTATGGTGGGCGGGTGCTTGAAGGCGCTCTGTAGCCTCGTCGCGCATCTCGCCTCTACCTGTCGATTCCATCCCCTTGCACTTCCACCCCTGCAGTGTCCTGCCAGCCTCACTACTGCTCGCGTCGCTCAGCGTCGACATTGAATAATACGAAGTTCAGCGAAGAATGATAGCCCACCATTACGCAAAAGTGCCCGCGGGTAGCGAAGTTGTGTTCTTCTAACCCCCTGTCTGCAGGATGACCTGCAGGAAGGCGCAGCCGAATGTGCGATGACGTGAGCCACTCTTTCCTCTCCCTCGACGCATTGCTGGCGAGGAAACGACGACGTATCATTTGTCCCTTCGCGATGATCCGACCACTTGAAATGTTGGCCTGACCTATTCAACTATGAGTGATCTAATATCTGACGCCCGAGCGCGCTTTGCATACAAGCCTCTTGACCACACAACTGACGCAATTCGTCTGGTCAAAGTACTTCCTGTTCTCTCTCCCGAAGGCCATCTTCAACTGGAATTGTGGCACAGCGTTCTGCTAGCCAAGTATCTCTGCGTGTCATACCAATGGGGAGAACAAGCCATTCAACACGAGGTCCTCATCAACGGCTCCGTCTTTACGGTTGGATCAAATTTATACGGCTTTCTGCAGAAGATATACACGTGGGCGCAAGCGGGATTCAAAGAACCGCTTTGGGTAGATGCTATATGCATTAACCAGAGCTGTCTTTCGGGGCGCGGCCATCAGGTACAGCGTATGGGCGCTATCTATTCCGAGGCGCAGGAGGTATTCGTATGGCTAGGAGACCATAGAGAACTTGCCGGTGCTTTTTATGACTGGTTGCATTCTGCACAAACTCATCAATGTCCGATACATCTTCGCCAGCAGTGGGACAGAATTCGCTTCAATCCGTACTGGAGTCGAGCTTGGATCAAGCAAGAAATCTTACTGGCGAAGAGAGTAACCGTCGTGCTGCGAGGCGCAAAGATCGAGTGGACCGTCCTAGGCAATGCTATTGCAAAATCTGGTAACCTCGACGGCTTGGATCGTGAGCACGCAGCTCATCTATGGTCTTTCTGGGGCGAACGCTGGAGGAGTAAACATTACTGCCAGAGCAAAGCCACAGTATCGTCGAAAAATGACCTGTTTTCTTTCTGGTCGCTGATGTACATGCACAGAAGTTCCGAGTGCACCGACAAACGCGACAGAGTCTACAGCTTACTAGGACTCCTCGAAGAAGACCATGACTTTACGGTGAGCTACGAAGAGACTGTGGCAGATCTGTTCTGGCGGGTTGGCTTCTACTTCGATGCCTGGACACCGGAGCTCATGGACATTTTAAAAGCCGCTCTGCTCGAAGACGATGACCGTGGCCAACATCAAGCACAACGGCCTGTCGTCGATCCATGGCGTCTCATACAATCAGTACGATGGAGACCTGACATGCATCTACGCATCCCGATCTGCCGCGTCACGCCAACGAACTCCTTCACACGCCGAATTAGAAGAAGCGTTAAATGCAAATTCAGCAACTGTAAGCAATCACCGCGCTTACCATGCGACCGCGACGATCTTCTGATTTGCACCAACGCGCTGTCCGACGAACCTACAGAGCATGGCTGCATCCACGCCACCGCGCATCCTCGACAAGCCTGCAGCCGAACCATTCGAAATCAGACTCGTGACTCATCACCGTGAGCAGGTCGTCACCACCACTCTTCTGTCAAGTGCCACACAAGTTTACGACGTTGGCACCGATACCTGGGTCGGGATCTCAACATGGTCGTCTCTCGAGAGGGCTCTTACAACTCCAAATCTCGATCGTGTCGACCGTGTGAAGCTGTCTGTATCTGCCTCTTACGCGATATGGATCTGGTTTGGCGTCCATCCGAGTCAGTTGGACGAAGCGTATACATTGCATGACACTGAGCTGTCTGCTCATCACGCGCTGCCTAGTGGGACGAAGATCACGAAGAACTCGGTAGAGCTGCCTGCGACATGATCGGCGGAACTAATTTAAAACTTGAGTTACTTGTATACACTACGAAATCCACCACAAACGCCACTGGTCGCGCTCTACACAACCTTAGGAAAAAATCCTTCCGGTCCGAGGTTTACAACCCCACACCTAAGACTCACTGCGGTCGTGCAGCGTAGTAGATATACATGAAGAGACAGACCAGCACCACCGCCAACACCCAAGTCGCCTCAGCAGTATGCGTAGGAGACGCAACACTCCTTACCCTTATCGTTACCCTATTTTCCCGCTCAGCCGCGCCTTCAACCATGTTCTCATCTCCAGGATCTCTCACCATTTTACAAACAGGGCCCCTCATCTCTGGGGCCCTCTGAATCTCAGCCTCCCTCCGAAGCTGCGGTTCCCGCTCTAGCTCATCCTCCGGATCATCCCTCGGACTGTTCTTCCGCATCGCCGCCTTACGTCTAGCCTTCGAACCCGAACGGTTCCTCACTTGCGGGTACCCTTCATCCTCGTCGTCCCCTATGCTTCCCTCGCCTTCGTCGTAGTCCGGATCCTCCGTTTGGGAGTCTTGGCAGTTTGTCATGCCCGAATAATGCACATGGCTGGGGACATTACAGTCAGTATGGGCATGTTCCTCGAGAGAGTACATACATACTGTCTTGGACGGTTTGAGCGCCTGGTTGGGCAGGTGCAGTCTTCGTTATCTTGAGGTGTGGTGGTAGTGGATGTTTCTGGAGCGGAGCGTGCGGGTGCTGCGTGGATGTTGTGTGTATGTTTCATTCTGTACGAGGCACTTGGAGTAGTGATGTCGTGCTGGGTAGGCAAGTTGGATGTGAGAATTGGGCGATAGGGGAGGTTGGAACATTGGATTTGTACTCTCTGCGTTGGAGGACCTGGGAGGAGCACCACTCCATTACATACACCACAGCTAGAAACATACTTCCTCGTATTTCCCAATAGATTCTGTGTCTCAGGCGCAAGTGCTCAAGACCAGAAATGGGTGTCTTGCTCTCTGTCTGTGTCGACCTACAGCCTCAGAGGACGCGGAACAGCTTCGTGTGTGGTGTGTGGAAACAGAAGCGTGTAGTCTTTGCAGTTATTGCGGACGGTTTATCTTTATCCCTCGAGACGGTGCAGTCTGGCCCTATTTACAAGACTGTTTCTAAGTGCCTCCCATCTAACACGGAATTTCTAGCCTTCACACCTTCCCTTGAATGAAGCAACATCAGCTCTATACTTTCCCATGTTCACAAGGCCCACTTTTCTTGGCATATCTTGTAGCGCAGTTCATTGTACGGAATTTACAGCGACACCGGGAAGTCGCACGTGCAGTGAAGAAGTTGTTCGGATACATACTCTGTTTACAAAACATATCCCAGGCGATGAAATACGTCTTGCAGACCAGGGATGAACTCTACGGATGCCCATTCGGAGAACCAAACCACTGGTTTAGGAACTGATTAGATTCGTAAGCGAATCATGTGCACTGTACGCGCCAGCTTCTTCGTCGCTTCAGCTACAGTCAGAAAGAAGTAGACTCTGTGAAAGTTGAGTCTGTCCTCGAACAACAGATTCGCAATATCAAAATTCAAATATCAAAATTACACCAAGCCCTCATGAAACCGGTTAGCAGAGCAACGACGATTTTTAAACAGTCCCCGAGGGATCATACTTTTTGTACTACTTGGTCACTAACTATCTTTCTGCACATTTTCTCTGGATATCATTACTATAAGTCTTGTACGCCACGTACACTCGGATACCTGGTCAACACCCGTACGCCACACGCGCACCACAAGAAGTCGTTAGTTCGGCATTTCTATTCTAGGACCGCAGTCATCTTAGCTAGCCAACGAGATCACTTAGACATTCAGCTCTGCCGTCTCGTGGAGCTTCAGCTGACCCGCATCCACGTACTTCTTGAGCGCAACCTTGACCTCGCGCTCATAAAAGGCGTCGACCTGTTGCGGAGCGCGCCCGATGAATGTACTCGGGTCCAGCAAGGAGTCCAACTCGCCCAAGATGGGTTTGAAGAACTCCGTCCGCTTGATTCTAGCGATCAAGTCGTTATCCCTGCCGTGTTGTTTGACCTCCGCACCGGCCTCGTGGGATAGAACGCGGATTTCCTCGTGCGCGTCTTGCCTTGAGACACCCTTCTTAACGAGGGCCATGATCACGTTTTCGGTAGCCATGAAGGGCAGCTCGGCGTCGACACGCTTGCGGATGGGGGCGGGGTAGACGACGAGGCCAGAGGCGATGTTGTTGAGGAGGATGAGCGAGGCATCGGCGGCCAGGAAGGATTGCGGCAGAGCCATTCTCCTGATTGCGCCTACGTAGAGTCAGCACGGGAACCAATTGACTGAACGGGATTGGCGTTATAATTATTGTGGGTGCTGCCAAATGGATGACTCACTGTCGTCCAATGTACGTTCCATCCACTGCGCTGCGTACGTTGCGCTCGCGTCCGCATTCAGATTCCTCAGCTTACGACCCAGCGAGCACAAACGCTCGCTCCGCATAGGATTCCGCTTGTATGCCATAGCCGAGGAGCCAATTTGCGTGGATTCGAACGGCTCTTCGAGCTCCTTGAAAGAAGCGAGGAGGCGTATCGCCTGGCCGATGTTCTCGCAGGTGGATCCGAACGATGCAAGCGCGTTGAGCACATCGACGTCGACTTTGCGGGTATACGTTTGGCTGGAGATAATGTAGGCGGAGGAGAAGCCAGCTTTCTGCGTAACGAGCTCATCGAGCTTCTCGACCTTGTCGTGGTCGCCTTCGAAGATTTGTAGGAAGGATGCCTAGCCTGATGTCAGTATTTGATACCTTGTGTTACCCAGGGTCGGATGTTGAAGATGAGAGAGGTAACCCACCTGCGTGCCAGTCGTCCCCTTCACGCCTCTAAACCTCAAGTCATCTCTCGCGCGCTCCAGATTCTTGAGATCCGTAAGCAAATCCTGGATCCATAGACACGCCCGCTTGCCCACAGTCGTCAATTGTGCCGGCTGAAGGTGAGTGTATCCCAAGCATGGCAGGTCCTTGTACTCCTTGGCGAACGTTGAAAGCTTCTCAATGACCGTCGCCAGCTTCGGTAGCAGCAGGTCCAGACCATCTCGTAAGAAGATCAAGTCCGCGTTGTCGGTACAATAGCAGCTCGTAGCTCCCCAGTGGATGATGCCGCGCGCGGCGGGCGCCTTCTCTCCGAAAGCAAATACGTGTGCCATGACATCGTGCCTCCGCTTCTTCTCCTCTTCCGCCGCAACCTTGAACTCCTCGTCTTGAATGATCTGGTGCTCTTTCATCTGAGAAATTGCTTCGTCAGAGATGTCGAGGCCGAGCTCCTTCTCTGACTCGGCGAGCCATATCCAGAGCTTGCGCCATGTGCTGAAGCGGTTGCGCGGGCTGAAGAGGTACTTCATCTCATCGGAAGAGTACCGCGAATTGAGCGGGTCTTGGTAGGTATCGAACGAAGACATGGTGGCTAGAAATTGCGTATTAGTGGTCGGTCTGGAGGAGAATGTGAGTGCCTGCTGTGCCTGCGTACGCTGTGGTGTACCAGGACAGGCAGTGTAGATGCTGATAGAAGGCAGATGCTGGCCCAGTGCGTACGCCTGAGGAATTGTGCGAGAGATGCAAAGAGGCAAGGAGCTGATCTAGCTGCGCTCAAAACTTCAGTCATGGAGAAGAGACAGACAAGCAAGCGACACGCACATATCGAGGCATCCACAAGCAACAGGTTGACCTCAAACCTGAACCACTCACGGCATGATTGAAGCTTGAAATCACACACCTGAAAGACCAATCGCGGTCGAATTGGGAGCTGGAAATTGCGCGTGTGTACGATTATGAGTGCGCACACTGTGACCCGAGCAATTGACTGCTTTTGAACGTGTGGAGCGTGGGTCTGGGGAAACCCTCGGAGGTTGGGCGCGTATGATGAGGTCTGGATGCCCCACCAGCCCACCTGCACGCGTCGCGCAAAAAAAGTTGTTGTGCGGTAGAGCGGAACAAAAGCCGCCGAGAACCGGAGCCAAGAGGGTCGGGATCGACTGATCTCAGGGTCGAGACCGATGTGAACATCCCGCGGAACTATCGTGTGCTATAGCTTGGGGGTTGGAAGCGCCGTTGAATAATTGCAGAGTCTAATCGCAGAGCTTGAGAGCTTTGGTGGGATGGAGGGGTACGTGCGTCATCGCGGGGACCGCATCCACTTTTGCGGTGCGGGAGAGCACGAGGAAAGCATATGTGTCGTCCATACATATTTTTAAAGGCTCATCTGATCTGAGTGGCGTATATCGTGTCGGTCTCAAGATTTCATGGTCGGGTAAAAGAGCGGCATCATTTTCAATGCATCGTTCGCAGCACTGTAGCCCCTGTCGTACCGACAGCATGGCCAGAACGTCCAGGGGATCGCGTCGGTAACCCAAGCGGTATGGTGATTGTGTTCCATAATTCCTATCATCCCCTGTCATATTCAATATTGACTTCTGACTTGACATGTTCGACCAGGGTTGGTGCAAGCGAAGTTGACTACTTCGTAACGACATACTCGCGAGGTCTTTGTGCACCCAGCGATTGGGAAAAGTGCATCGGCCGGTATGCAGCCAACCGAACTTTCCCACTTAAGATATTCCTCCAATATATCAGTAGAAGCGCGATTTTCAGCATGTACCCTAACATTCACAAGCGCGGCCGAGTTGATCGATTGTCTGATACCGCGCCAAAGGCCTCTCTATCCGGGGCCTTGAATATGCGTATGAACCCGCGCTCAGGCCAGAAGTGGAAGCAATTGACCCCTAATCCATCTTACTATTTCCGCAGCTGCTAATCCGCGTTGATTGCAGTAAGGTACAGCTGTTAAACCAATACCCCCAGCTCTAATTGGCTAGAGTGACTTTGACTCCTGCACCGCACCCTCGCAGTGTTGTGAACCAGCTTTCATATCACTGACCTGATACGCGCTTCCTGTCTAGGTCACTCACGGCAACAGTGGGTCGCAACAAGCTTCCATTTGTCGTCGTAAATTGATAGGTGATACTCACAGTCAACAATGTATTCACAATGTTAGGTAACAACAACTCGGTGATTTCACTTCACTTTGGCTGAACGTCTTATTCTACAACGGCCTAAGATCCGTTTCTAGATGCGTGAATAAGCATTTGCCCTAATAGCGGTAAAGTTCCACAATCGATTCTCGCCGCAAAAAGGATGGCTAGCTCTGACTAGCTTATTCACACCTAAGGTGCTGGCAGTAAACACGAACCTGTACACCGGCAGTACTACTTCTAGCTAAGCCGAACCGCTTCCTGATAGACTAGAAGGCAGCAGAGTCTACCAAGCTCTAATAGTAGCAGCGTGCCTTCTAAAGCCCGCTTAGCATACTACCCATCCAAGCGCATTCCCCCAGACCCCCAACAGCTTAAGAGCGATGCACACCTATCCTTCTAAGAGGCCTACCAACCTTCCTAATCCGGCAACTCAGATTGCCATCGATCTTAGCAAAACGTTCGCCATTTGATTTTCACCGCGGTGATGGCTCTGATTGGCCAGTGACCCTTCACTCACCAGTAACACACTTTTTATCTTACCTATAACTTCTGAACGGCCTTCAGACGAATTAATACACATCTAGCCTTTGGAAGGCCTGGTCAACCTTCCTAATTTGGCAACTTAGATTTCCGTGGATTTCTGCAAAACATTTACATTGATTTTCACTGCAATAAATAACTCTGATTGGCCAGCGGTCATTCACTCATTAACCACACATCTACCATCTCTCCTGTACCTTTTAAACGCCCTTCGGACGAAATTCCTAATCGGGTAATCTGCCTTGTCGTCGATTATAGCGAGCTTTCACTATTGATTTTCACCTTCATGGGCGGCCTGTGCTATCATCGTCAACATCCCCTCACCCGCTCCAATACAGTCTTTAACCTGCTGCTATTTAACATAGGTTCAGACGAACTTCCTAATCTAGTAATACAGGCCGTCGCCGATTCCTGCAGAACTTTCACCATTGATTTTCACCGCCCTAGAGTGACTGTGCTGTTTATTCACCGCTTGGCGGGGACGTTTGACTTCACTTTAGATGCCAAAGTTCAGACGACCTTCCTAATCGAGTAGTGTAGAGGTCTCTGTCGATTGCTGTAACTTTCTGGCTGAAAAAGCTCGGACTCTGGTCCTGGGGAGAGGTCTCCCCGGGCACCCCTTTCCCCCGGCACCACCCCCTGCCTGCTACGCATATTGAACAGCCTTGCTGTCGGCCTTTAGTAGAGTTTCTTTGGACAGATAGCTCGGTCTCCCTTTATTTATAGATGACCATGTCCATCTAATGCTAGATGTTTTGATATTTGATACCAAGAAAACATAGACTTTCCAACTGACCACCACACGCCTTCGCTCGAGACCTCCCATATAAATTAAAAATATCGTTGATCTATTAGTAAATATGCTATGCCGTTCGTGAAAGTCATATACAAACACGCGGTAATACCGAACTTATCCACGCAATGCAAACCCTTAAGATGCAAAGACCAAATCACATTCCATATGTACGCCATCCTTTTATCCATCTCACAAGCGCCCCGCAGTACCAGGAGTCAGTTCGACAAGCCGCACCGTCGTCCCTGGCTTGTGATGCGCGAACCACGACGCAGGCCATTTCCGTGACCATCGCAACAGCGGCAACTGTCTCGCCGACCGCACCGTCCAAGCGGGGTAATCCGACTCCGAATGCGATAGACATATCAGCGACTGCCCGTCGACAACATTCGGAGACGCAAACTCGCTCGGCTCGCCGCGCAACCGTCGCTGAACCCGACGAAAGAACTCTACTCTCTCCGTCTTCCAAATCTGAATCTTCGTTTCTCGCCCCAATTCTCCTGTGCGACACCGTCAGCACGTTGTATCTGCACGCCATCGCTCGACGCGTCGCCCGGCATCTGGTACGCTTTCTCGCTGCCCCTCTTCCGCCCCGTTTTCACGTCTCGCCGACTCGCACAGCAGCAGCACAAACCTGTTTGGACCAACCACGCGAAGATGGAGAACGCGGACGCTGTCCACATGAACCCAAACAGATAGTCGCCGATCGAGGCCGAGATGTTGAGCTCCGAGACGCCGCTGATGACGTTGCGGAAGATGACGAACATGACGGTTGCAATGACGGAGGCGGCGGTGCAGAGGAGCGCGTTGATGAAAGTCAGGATTGCGATTGGGAGGGTCCACCAGCGGGAGTAGATCGAGATAGGGAGTAGGAACATGAGGACGAAGGAGAGACAGGCAGATGTCAGGAAGAAACCGAACATGACGTGGGAGACGATTCTGATGAGGTCGAGGATGTCATTGATATCGGTAGGGAGGTTGACTGTGAGCGCAGTATGTCAGTCGCTTGTACATGTAGAACGAGGTGTGAGATAGAGGGACGTACTCGAAGCACCGGCAAACAGCTCCCTGGTCAAGATTTCCACAGGGTTGAACCAGAACAGCGTCTCTGGTGGACTGCAGTAGGTAACCCCTTCGTTTACGTAGCCTTCGCAGAACCCCCATAGTCCAACCTGGTAGAAGTCGTGCAGTCCGAGAGTCTGCGCGATAGTGTTGATGAGGGCAAAGTTGGGCACACTCGCCGGGATGATGTTGCTAACATCGATGCGGATGAAGTACCAGTCCCGTATCACAGATCGATTCTTGACGCTGCCAATCTCAACGAGAATGAGAAAGATGACGGTGACGAAGAGGAAAAATGACGTAGAAAGTGCCCAAATCTTGCGAGTGCGAGTGGCGCGTTTGAGTTGTGCTTCAGAGAGATCGGGGATGATCGTAGGAGCGGAGTCGGAGGATGCACTGGCGGACCTGCAGCGGCCAAATATCGCCATGCTTTGATGCAGCGAGCCCGGGAGGCTCAACTGTGCGAGACCCGAGGAATGATTTGCGGGACAGACGGAACAAAAGAAAGAATAAAGGATTACTCAGAAAGAGAGAAATGTAGAGAAATGAATAATCCTGCTGTCTGTCCGGGGCCTGCGCTGCCACAACGCGCGACCGTCAGAGCTGTCGTTGTTTTTATGGAGACTATGCCTATGACATCAGCTTGGTCTGGCTGTGCTTGCCATTTACGCGGCCCCATCCCAGCGAGCAAGACACTAGCAACGCAGCCGTCTTTGACGGATGCTCGCACAGGAAAGTCACTTGGAAGAAATTTTGCTGGCGCAGCTGTGTCCACTTGCCGGTCGATAGTCCTTGTGTCTAGGCCTACGAAAGCCTCGTCCACCATGAGGCTGGGGTGACGTTGCTTTCTTCGCTGGGTCAGAATGTTAGTGTCTAGTGGGCACGCTTCGGATGATGCTTGTGAGAGGCGGGTGATCGATGGGAGATCTGCCATGCTGCAGGTCGGGTTTCCTCCGGGACAGCCACGCTAGGTCCGGACGAGTACTGTGCCTCGGCAGTCAGTGCAACACGTCAGTCAATGCAACACCCCAACACAGACTTGTCAACAATCAAGCCAATCAAGCCGGTCTAACCCAATATGGTAATTCACTAGCTCGCATAGGTTAAGATGTTACTAAATTTGGTTAGATCGGCTTGATTGGCTTGATTGTTGACAAGTCTGCCCCAACAAGATCGCTCGGCCAGCAACATGAAGCTGCTGAGCCACCCACAATCAATATTATCACGAGATTTTCTGGATTTGGGGTCTCTGAGGCCTGTAGATAATTGCTAGCTACTTAGATTATCGATATCTACTTGGTGTTCTGATGATTCGGCCTCTGCGCGACTGTGAGGCGGATGCAACAGATGAGGCCTCATCAACATCTACAGCCTCACGCTGAGGCTGTTTTTTCTTAGTAGGCTTACTAGGAGGCTTTAAAGCCTTCTTATTTACTAATTTAGATATTTTAATCTATTTTTAAAGTTAACTTTGTGTCTTGCGGGCCTGTTGCTTAAGGCGTTGCTCTATAGCCTTATTAGCCCTTTGCTTTGCGCGTGCATCTCTAGTAGCTACTTAAGTAACACGCCTCTCCTAGAGTAGCTTTATTTTAAGCTACTAGCTAGCCTAACGTGCCTTTGCTTGCTTACGTTTTTAAAGCTGTAGTTACTGCGCTTTAGTATCTTTTTCGTGTAGACGATTACGTGCCCGCTGAACGCGATAGGGTGACACGAAAATAGATCCCCCTTAATCCTTATAAGGCTAATTAAAAGGCAGAGGCCTGCCTCGCTTTAAGCGTTTCTTTTGGATGGTTAGGGCCTTCTGTAGGCCCTGATTTTCATGCTCTGCAAGCTGTGCTCGTGCAGAGATTAAGTGTACAGTTTGACTTAGCTTTTTAGCCACATTACTAGCCCCTACATTAATATGAGCTTTTAGAAGCCTATCGATTTTCCTCTAATTTAATGCGCTAAGTACTAAGATTAAGCTTTCTCGTAATTCTTGCTTAGGTACGTGATCGTTGTTAAACCGCTTAAGGATAACTTCTGGATGTAGAGGTGATAGGCTAGTAGCCTTAAAGGCCCGGAGTATCAATGGCTGCCTTATAGTACTAACCTAGGCCTTCTAGAATAAGCTAAAGAAGTCCCTTTTAGCAATAGAGGCTATTCCTAGGCTATCTTGTAAGAAGGCTGATAGCTCGTTTAAATATGCTGTTGATAGAGGCTTGAACATGCAGACATCTAGAGGCTGCAGCGTATAGGTCGAATGTGGTGGATAGATAGCTAACAGGATCTTATTACGATCGCAAAAGTCGATAAAATCCATAGTAACGTAAGATCCATGGCCATCGAGGATTAATAGTCGATATAATCGTCCAGCTTTTGACTTTGTGAGGCGATTAAACACCTGTTAAAGCCATGCAAGGCCTATCTAATTATTCGTCTAGCCAGATTCTAATACGGTAATAAAGACTTAATAATGTTAAGGGTTAAGGTCCTCTATCCAACTTGATTGTATATCTGTAGAGGTGGCCTGATAGATTAGAGCTGGATCTAGGGCAGATCCGTCGGCGCATATGCAAGCGATGATCGATATCCATTCACGGCTACCATCCTAAATAGCTTGCCTTACTGCCTTGCTCTCGTACAGAGGTCTATCAAAGATCCTCTTTGAGCGGGAGGTGATGCCGAGCAGGCAGCCTTTTTCGTCCATATTGTATATATGCTGAGTCTCGATCTGATACTGGCCAATCTTTTGCTGTAGAAGCTGAAAGTAGTCCTCATATTTGCCTAGGGAGTCAGCTTTATGGCGATTGCTGTCGATGCCGGTCGTCCATCGTGATATCAAGGATTCAGGGTGGCGCCTCACAAAGCGATCAACCCATGATAAGCTAACCTCCTTTTTGGCTATAGTAGAGGCAAAGCTTTGTATCATTTGCCGTGTAGGAGGAAGGCCACGTTCAGTAAGGCCTCTAATATATCGTAGGAGCTCTGATTCTTGCTGTGGGCTGAGATTTCGACGTGTAGAGTCGGTATCTGCACGCGCCTGCGTGACGCCTTAGTGCCGGCGCGTCAATGTAGAAAGTGCAACACCATATTCTTTTGCAATTTTTCTATATGAAAAAGATGCTCCTGGCTCTTGCGATTCGATTGCTGTAATTGCTGCCTTGATTGGATCCATATTGGTGGGGATGCGGCGCGTGAAAGTTGGTACGTTGCATGGTGGGGTGTTGCATTGACTGACGTGTTGCACTGACTGCCGAGGCACGGTACTGGAACGCCAAGCTTTGCAACGTCGGCTCCAGAGCACCCGTATACTAGTAGTAAACCACCGTTCTCTCACTGCGTTCATGAATGCCTCACGTTCTAAGGGTGTTGTTTGTTGCACTTTCATGTCCTCTATTTGGCCCTACATACACTCCATACAAATCCTCCTCCACCGCGCATATACAAGCCTCGCACCTTCCACCCGCTCCACTGAGCCATTCCATCGCGGGCATCCTCTCTCCGCCCGTGCTTTGATTTCGAAAATAGAATAATATAAATTACAGATGTTCAACGCCTTCCCTCGCCGTTCCTCTGCTGTGTAAACCCTAGAAGACTGTCGCTCGGTCGTGTACACTACGAAACCGCTCGCATACAGAAAGTGAGATGAAGTATTTGTACCGAAGAAGAGAGCATCGATGTGCCGTCGCTGTGTGATGGTAAAAGGGAGGAGCCACGCTGTCTATGCCATTCGAGGTCGTCATGTCCACAAGAAGGAGAACCGAAGAGTTTGAGTGAACTGAAACAGGAAACTTAGCCAGTGAGGCAGATGCTTGTCGTAAAAGGCGCATGAAGGAAGCAAAAACCAATGGTCTCGCTATGCTTTGGCCACCATATCGAGAGTAGGCCTCAAGCTCATCGCCATGTCGTCCTGAGTGCCGACCATTTCCTTCGGTATCCTGCTGACGCGGTAGGCACCATTGCGGACAGCCATCCTTGCGTTGTTCGACATGCCTGAACGGTTGGAGCGGATCGAGCCAGCATCAGATGCGTTCGAACCGCCGCCATACGGATCACGGAACTTCGGCGGCGGAGCAAAGTCTAGAGCTGTGAAGGTGCCTGATTTGCGGAGCATGTGTCTATGGTCGTTAGTGTGCGATAATCGAGGTGGTTTAGGTTATACATACGGAGTGGGCAGAGCGGCAAGATCATCGAAAGAGCTTGCCAGGGGAGTATGAGGTCGCACAACAGGGCTGAAAGGCCTGGGAGCTCCCAGAGGGCTGTCCGGCCTCAAACCGTTTTGGCGATCCCTGAAAGAGACTGGTGGCGCAAAATCAGCTGCGTTGAAGATACCGAAGTCATCTTGCAGCTTGCCAGGGGTAGGCAGAGAAGAAAGAGGCGCAGGGGGAGGCAGCGGTTTCTTGGCAGCCGGGAGACGACCGCTCATGGAAGACATATTGCGAGGTGGCGGGAAACGAGCCGAGCCCAACGAGCTTTGCGACATGTGCGGGCCACCGGCAGAATGGTTCGTGTTGCTGCGAAATCGTGGGGGTGCACGAGGAGGCGGCGTCATCGCACGACGAGTAACGGGCTGCGCGAACGGTGCCGAGGACTGAGCGACGATAAAGTTTCCGGTGTGCGGATCGAAGACAGTGCCGTCAAGGTATTCCGAGTTATAGTCCTCTTGGTAGTCGTTGTAGACCTGAGGACCTGCCTGCTCGGGCTTCGAGTCATCGAAATATTCTTTATAGAACGATCGGATACGGTTCGCGCGCTGCTCAGGGTCCTCGTTGGGATCATCGTTGGCCGGAGGCAATGGACGTAAGCTCATGGACAGGCGATTGCTGTTCTGACCGAAATCATCGACCGCAAGGGCATTGTCTCCATTGTTCTGCACGATTGAAACCGGGCGACGCGGCTGAGGGGCCAGAGGTGCAGGCTGAGCAACTTGCGACTCGCGAGGAGAAGGGGGAGTGACCTGGAATCCTCCACCGTAGCTCGAATCACTCAACATGCTCATTGTGTTGCTCTCAACCAAAGCGTTTTGGGACTGGATACGCGGCGGCGGGCTAGGAGTGGTGGTAGCGCGAGCCTTGGTGTCTTGGACTGGGGGCGCTGGGGGCGGTGGTGGGTTAGCGGCCGTTGGGGCATACGGAACGTAAGCGTTGACAGGCTTCTCCACAGGAGCGTTGTTTGCGGAAGCTGCGGGAGGAGCCGGGAAAGGGTCCTCGTATCGTGGGTTCAACGGACTCAGCGGGGTAGCAGTCTGTTCGGGGTACCTGATCTCGGGAACAGATTTCTCGGTTGTCCGTTCAGGTGAGGGCGAGGTGCGCAGAGGAAGAGACTGAGACATCCGTTGTGCGTTCTGCAGAAGACTGTTCTTCATCTTTTTGCTCTCGTTGGACGAAGACGTGTAGACGGACCCATTGCCATTACGGCTACCGCTGCGGATGCTGGTATCGTCACCGAAGGAGACGGGGCCATACGGATCGTATGAGTCTTTGGTCGATCGCGACAACGAGTGGAAGGATTCGCGCGAGCTATGCAGGCCGGCAGGGAGCAGGTAGGGGCTTGATAGATCTGGTTCCAAAGACAGCCCTCGTCCGTGAGACTTCTCCACATCCAGACCGTTCAGCTTCATCTCAGGTCCCTTCTTCTTATTACCAGAGTCTACCCCGAAATCCAGCGACTTGTACTTATCATCCTTATCCTCGGCTCGCAGCTTCTTGACGTTCCTTCGGTGAAGGTAGAAGAGCACGATGGCAGCGCCAACGATGGGTATACTGGCGCATGTTAGCGTGCGCTTTGCAGGTACATAACGGTTAAACCTACGTCACGGCGAGCACGATAAATAGGGTAGGGGTCTGGGTGGGCTTGTGGTCATCGTCGGAATCGGCTGTGCTTGAAGCGCGAGGCACCAGCATTGTGCGCGTGGCTCCTTCCACGAGTGCAGTCGTTCTCCTGGCCACCTCCCTCACATCAATGCCCCCCTCTCTCCTCGTATGGCGATGCATGTGCGTGTGGTGTAGTCGGTCCATAGCGCTAAGAAGCTTCCTTCATCCGTTTGCGGCGTGACACCTGGGTGTTCGTGTGGAGTCTCTGATGAAGAAGGCTCCGTGGATTGGTTGGCTGGTGACGGATTGTCGTTCGGCTTTAGAGATTAACAGCGTTAGATCGTTAGGCGGTTGTGAGGCTATCGACTGGTTGAATGTGTACTTGGTATTGGGTTTATTTAGTGGTATAAGGAGTGACGGTAAATGCAAACAACGCTCTCAAACCCAAAAAGAATGACTGGGGTAAGGTACGGATGCCGGCGAGGGCAGAATTAGAGTAGTAAAGAGAGCGGCTCTCACGAGGTGAGGTGAGGAGAAGGAGCACAGCCGGACACGACGAGAAGAAAGAGGCGCCCCAGGCAGGTTCATCCCGCGACGGCGTTTGATTGGCCAGGGATTCCGTGGCCACAAGGTGAGACCTTACGCGGGAGCTAGCACCTCTCTCGGTTTTACGTTGGAGGTGTTTGTTTACAGTCCTAACTCGAGGTGCATTCCACACGCCGTCGCTATGCAGCGCCCTCGTGCGCTTTCTGGCTACATACGAGTTCGCACTGCCATGCGCTGTGTGAATCACGATGGGCTGCACAATCGATTGTTGTGCTCAGGGGAGAGGCGAGCAGTAGCCTGTTCGCATCCCGGCGCCGTATGCAGGTACCGGCCCAGCCGTGGCTGCTGATTGGCTTATCCGACGTCCCCGAGCAGCCAAAGCCGTCCTCCGCACAAGCGCCTGAGGCCATTCACGCTGGAGACCAGAGAACCGCTGCCTCGCCATCATCTTGAAGAGGCGTTCGACAGCGGCTGCCAGTGTTTCTTTCGCTCCTGTTTCTCCTTTCACCATTATCATCTGAAGCTCCACCGCCGGACTGTCCTTGCTCACTCTCTCGGAATAGCTCAGCAACAGGTCCGCGCTGGCCTCATTTCCCGCAGTCGCTGGGCCTTGGCCTCGCGCGCACCTGGGCAATTGTGCAGCCCCATGGACGGAGATGGCCTTTCCCATCTGGGAGCTGCGGCGGCCCACTATTCGTCCTTGGGCTTATCCGCCAGCCGTCTCCTATCGTGCAGGAAGACCGCATGCACGCTCGTCGGCCATCCTCCATTCGGCTTTAAGCGGCATCGCGCTAATCTCAGCAAATTGTGCACTCTGCATCAGCTAGGATTACTGATGTCACCGTCTCCAACTTCTGCAATAGTCTGCCAGCGCCTCGAATGACTGTGGAGTCTCATCGCTCAACAAGACCGCACGCTGACCAAGCCTCACCACACCGCTTGGGCTACCCAAGCTTTGCGTGGCCCGTCGCCGTATTATTGGAGCTACAAGGTGGGACGGAATTCACAAACAGGCGACCGCACTACACAGCTCGTCTTCGCATCCAATTTCCCTGTATATGAAGGGGGATCTGGAACAGTGGCGATCCTTCGCTTGATCCGCCCAAACCAGAATCCGGTCGACCTCGACTCTGTGGCTGTGTTTCAGATTGCCAAAGTTGTGGCTATCAATAATTGCCCGTCGGAAGAATCATGGCTTGTATATGTTTCACTCATAGTCAATACGGCTTGCCGAGAGCGCCGCACGTGATCTCAAAGTCTTCCCAGCTTACCACCAGATCGTGTGCACATGCACCCTTCTGTCCATTTCGGCAATTGCTAGCAACCAGTACACTTTAGTTTAGCCATGTTCTGCATTTGAGATGTACATCGACATCAGAACGCTGCCGAGAAGTCATGCTGCTGAGGATACCAAAAAGCATAGTCTGACCTCAAACTCGGATACCAAATTCCAACCTGCTCTGCCTCATCTGTTCATGCCGCCGCCTACTTGCGACTGTGTCGGCCATCCCGTCTCGCTTGACGCAATTGACGGCCCATAGTCTATCGTTCCGGACTTTACCTGCTCAGACACTGACTCCGAATTTCCCCCCAAAGCCTCGAAGCTCATCTGGTGCATACCTGCTGCATGCACGGGAGGTGTGGGAGCGAAGTGAAATCGTCTGTGTTCATCGGGGGAGAAAGGTACATCTTCCTGCTTCAGCCTGCGATACTGGTTTTGTGCGACCAAAGGTGTTGGCTGAGAACGAGACGACCCCGGTTGTGGAGTAGTTGTATTTGTAGGATCTCGCTGAAGATTGGATGGAGCCGCGTCCAGTTTGGAGTATTGGAAGCTTTGCTTGCGACTCGAATGCGTCTTCAACTCTGGATCATCAGGTACCGCCAAGACCCACTTCATGACCTTGTTCGCCTTCCTGAAAATAGAGGGTGTCCTCGAGGGCTTTGGCTGCACGCCGAACAGGTTTCTGACGAATTGGTCTTTTTGCCATGGCTCGTGGAGTTGCTGTGCTCGGTCAGTGCTGTGCATACTTCGCTATCGTTATCACTCACTGCAAAGCCCGTTTCGTTCGATGCCTGGCCGATCAAAAGTTCCAAATACCTCTGCTCGTCTTTCACCGCCTACACCAATAAGTTAGGCACAACACCCTGATCGCCCTAGCGCTACTCACCGCTTTCTTCTCTTCTTCAGTCTTCATCACGTCCTCGTGGATCAATCTGATTCTGGTCTGATAGCTCGTCCACACCCGACGGATCTCTTCTTGGAACCGGTCCTCCGATCGTTCCTTTGCTCGTGGTTCTTCGAAATCCTCTCTTTCTTCTAGCTCGGCGAGGGTACCTCCAGGAAGGAGCTTCGCCTTGCGGCTCTTCGGCGCTGGCTGTCGCGCTTGCGGCGCATTACCTACGCCGACCTCACTAGCTGAGTCTCCCGGAACAATGGACAGGTGATCTCCGCCGTACCATATGGATCGATGGGACCGATCTGCTCCCATTGTCCAAGGCTCAGCTGAATCTTCCAGAGAAAGATCCGGGTCTGGTTGAAGAGGAGTACCTTGTGTGAGCCGGTTTGACTCTGCATAGTGCTCTTCTACCAAAGATAGGGAGGAAACACTGACCTGGCTTTGCCCGAGCAGCCGCCTGTTCTTGCGCAGTGATCCCACCGTGCTATGCTCAAGATTTCCGTGTCTTTGGGGAACAAAGAAAGTGTTCTGAGGTTCTTTGTTGTAACCTGAACCCTGAGCTTCCGAAGCGCTCACGGTATTAGGAGAGCCAGGAGGCCTGCTAAAATTCCGCCAGGAGCTCTTTACAGGCGACTGCATCGGGGAACGAAGCTTCGGCACTGGGCCAAGCTCCTCAGCATGCTCTGGCTCTGGCTCGGGCGATGGTGCAAGACGATTGCCGCTGCTCCACTGCTCGTTTGTATCATTCGTTGGTAATTCTACCGGTGAAGACACACCATGCGCTGCATACGCAGATTGGTCGGGTAGAGCAAGAGACGGTTTCTTGAGAAGCCGCTTACTTCGACCTCCGGAAACAGGCGGTGGTGGCACCTTCGGGAAGTCGCTGATTGAAGCTCTCGGCTCGTCGGCGTCTGCATGCTTATACAACGTTCCAGGACGGGTCTGAAAACCCATGTTATAGCTCGCGACACTACCTTCAGGGACGATGGACGCTGTCCTCCCGTAGCCAGCGGTTGCGTTCGACCCGACGTTCGATATGAAAGAAGGTGGTTTGAGCATATCCGACTGCTGGAGCCGCCGCAATCGAGGATCTTGGGCTCGTGGTGGCGAGTTTTGGATCAATTCCGAGTGAGCAGCAGAGGGGCCTACGGTAGTCCCAACCGAGCCCCGGCCCACTACGCGACTAAAAGCATCGGAAGGTCTACGGATGATCTGCGGACGTTGGGGCTGAGTCGAATATTCTCTCGGCCCTCTCTTGAGCCCGAAGAATTCCTGCATTCCGCCGCCGCGCAGACGGACTATAGTCCGCTCACTCAAGCTTTTTTTGACATCGTCGTCGCCGGCTTCTTCTGCATCCTGCGGTGACTCAGTGCTCTCGTACACCTCTTGAAGCTGCTCGAGAGAGGGTTTCCACTGATACCCTTCGCCCACCTCTTTCCCGTTCTCTTCGCCTCCCGCCGACTCAGTAGCGTACAAACACTCCATCAACGCATCATGCGTCTGCTTCAGATCCTCACTAACCTCCGTAATCACCTGTCTCGCAACAGGTGAATGCACAGCGCGCGTCCGCCAGTCGAGATCGGACTCGTTGAGCCGACGGTCGAAGGAGTCGCGTCGATTAGCTACGCTCTCTGCGCGGGTAAGTGAGATATCTTCTGCACGCACACTGTCTACGTGTGCTCCTAGGGCCGTGGACGGCCTGATAGTGGAGAGAGATGAGTGTGACTGTGCGTCTTCCTGAGTGAGAAAGTCTGCGAGACTCAGGCCGGTGTCAGAACCATCGGAGTCATACGAGGAGTCCAAGTATTCGTCTTCACGGGTGGGGGTGAAATTTGAGGACGATAAGGGTATGATAGGGCGATGAGAAGTCATTGCAAGTAGGAGTTCTTCTTGCAGTGTAAGTGGCTGTCAGTGTGCTGTATGGCTTGAGAAGTAAGAATCGGCTTCCCTGAGAGAAGAAGAGGGGGAGAGGGCTAGCATTGCTGCCGTTTGTGCTGAGGCGGGCATGTGAAGCGGTGCCTTCGAGGCGTGAAGCCTGAGTGGCTCGTCAACTGGGAGCGTTTGCTTTGCGGCTCTGAAGGCTGCGGGGTGGGCGGAATCAGAAAAGGAGACGAACGGAAGTGTCCAGCAGCAAAGCCTTGGGACGATGGATAAGTGAGTGGCCTTGACAGTCAATCTAAATACCAGATCCAGGGCTTCGGGTAAGTAAGAGCAGTATCGGTCAAGTATCTGTACACTTGATGCAGAACATGAACAATGGTGATGATGGTCAGCAGCATTCATAGACGGACTCACATTCTTATCCTGACAGTAGCCACCTTTGAAGTCCTCTGTTTCAACTAGTGTTGCATAGCCATCCATCAGTTATGAGAATATTTCAAAGCTCACGGAACCATTCTCCCACATTTTCGTGTTACTCTGTCTTACAATCTTATCCCAGGAAGTCCATCTAACCCTATAAAAGCTATAATACGCCATAGGCACAGGTTACACACGAGATCGAGACGTCGTAGCTGCTGTTCTTCCCCACATGCGCCTCTTCTTACGAGCATGTCTTGTGATATAATGCAGACGCGACTTAACAACAGACCCACCAAATCATGAAAACACATAAAAAGAATCTACCGTCTTGTTCATAGGTGCATCCACCCTAGCCTTCCAAGCCATTGCGTCTATTTTCTACTCACACCATCTACACTGTCTAGACTCGGTATAGCAGAGTACACGTTTCTACGACTTAAGATGATCGGAAGGCATTTCTAAAACTGGTCTTTAAATTTAACTAGCAGCTACAGATTTATTCGTATAGTTCGTAGTTCTTGATTTGGTCAGTAATTATAAGACAAGGCTTGCTTTAGGGCAGCTTACATTCTCATATATAGAGGCTGATGTATGACTGAGGAGAAACTCATTGCACGTTACATTAATAGGCTGACAGGGCGGTAAGAGGGTATAGGGTACCTTGCAGAATGTCGCAGTGAAAATTTTTAATAGGCTACATATGTAGAGGGGACTTAATAATGTGCGAATGCTAGGAGCTTGCCTGGCAATGGTGAGTATGCTCCCGTCAGTCTCTAAAAAGTATCGGTATAAATTACCTGGCCAGCAATCTATAATCCATCCAAGCTATCTCTAGGTAGGTTTGATTAACGGTATATGTGATAAACGGAACCTCGATTGGCGCGTAGGCACCCGCTATGCCGCCTTCATATAATTACGAATGCGAAAGCTTCAGTCAACCCTATCATATCTTATGCGGTTGTAGTTGACGAAGCCTTCTTCTGTAATGTCCAAGGATAATAATATCGTTATTAAACAGAGTATAGTTGAGCTAGATGTCATTTAAACCAGACAAATGGGGGATATACTCCCTAATTCCGCTATTATTGTAAACAAATATATTGCAGGTTGGGCATTAAAAGGCACGGCCCTTGAATGGATAGTATGCGCATGCGTGGACCTGATACAAACATTTGAAGCTTCGTTTCTTGCTGTAACAGCCATGCGCACGTGTTTTTTCGAAGCCTAGAGGAGATCTGTAAGTGTACCTATGGTAGGTGACACTGCCAACTTGAAACTTTTATTATTATATTTTCGCATCATTCTAAAGCCTTACCTACCTCTTATATATATAGTAGGATAGTATTGCAGTTTCAAACACGTACTACTTCCATTTAAATCTGACTGCTTTGACCCGCGGAGCTCCGCCATTTATACTCTTTCCGTATCCATCCACCAAAATCCTGGCCCCGAGTACGATCACGCCTTCGCTTCAAGCAGCGACCCCCACCCACCTTCCGTACTTTTAAAGGTGAGCCTCACTGTAACCCAATAAGCGAGCGTCTTGGCCGATCCTGCGTAGTGTATACTTACGGGCGTAATGCTGCGCCTCGGACGCGTCGTCCTTGAAACCAACAATCTGAAAATGCTCACAGTAGGTACTGTGTAACATGTCATCTTTCCCTTTCTTGCGTTCCACTATTTCTCAGGGTGGTTCTGATAACGAGTATGGGGCAACTTTAGTAGGATAGTGCAAAGATTTTGAAAGAGAAGCTGCTTTGCCGTTCTTCCGAGGCTGCAAGGCAGTCTGTGAGTCCATTGCTCTTGCGAGGCTGCTTGGTCGTAATAATGTTACCCTCACATGTGCGCTGGTCCTACAAAGGTCATTACTGTCGGCTAAATGACTCCTGAAAGATGTAGGTGCAAAGACCGGGGTACAAAAGCTGCGACACGCGGCCTTAGGCGGACAGCGCCCGACTGCAATCTTGCGGAAGGAAGCAACAGGCCGCACTTGGACACCAATGACCGGAGGTATACGTACCCACATCGTCATTTATGTTGAGAAGTGCATTATTGCGTATAGCTCGCCAACCCCATCCTGCAAATCGCAGAAACAGTGCAGAGTCTCAGCGATATCGACAGCAACCTATATAAATCATTCTTTCGTCCTCACAGAACATCCTTTACCAAGCCCACGCTCGATAACTCTTGACTGTTCATCGCACCCAGCCTATATCCACCATGAGCCTCAAACTTGTGTCCATTCTGGCCACTATAGCCGCTGTCAAGGCTTCTCCGATCTTTTATCCCAGCAACGGAGCCACTGCCACTATATCAGCCTCTTACATCGGTGACGGAGCCACTGCTACTATATCAGCCTCTTCGGTCAGCGGCGGAGCCACTGCTACCATACCAGCCTCTTCGGTCGGCGATGGAGCCACTGCCACTATACCAGCCTCTTCGGTCGGTTACACGGGCTACCCGAGCTACAGCGGGTACCTTTCTCCCTCTGCGGCGCCAGACAGCGCCGAGGTGAGGTACCGCTTTACAAAGGGCGGAAACATTGTGTGAGTTGGACCTTCCAAGTAGACTCGGTGAAGGGGACTAATGCGACAGCAGGGTGGAGAAGGAGTAAGGCTGTGGATGGATTTTACATGTATAGGGTGAGCAGCGAGTCTATCGCTGTGTCTTGGTACATGGTCGCTCGTACATCAGCGGAGGCGTTTCTCGGTTTTGATAATTGCTAGTACTACGCGCTTGAAGTGGGCGGAAGTCAGTACATGTCTCTGCGCAGTCGCTCTTTCAACAATCGTTCCTCGGAGACTACAATTCGTTATATGTGGTGATTATGGTTATTAGTGGAGCTCAGGCTCATCCTGTCAAAAGACGAATGAAGGCGATTTCTCGATAGATATATACGGTTCTCACGTGGGCCAATTTAACATCGCCGCTCTGGACCGCTATTCTTGCTTAATAGCCATTCTGGTGTGACCATGTGCGTGCTAGGTATGGACCAATGAATTTGGTGGTCTCTCCGGGTTTCTTCTGCCCGGTCTTCGCTCGCACTTGCTCGTGGCAAGCGACTGACACCCTTTCGTCGGTCTTTTCCTCCCAAGCGTTGTCGAACCCGACGAGATTGATAGCGTTCTTCGTGCGACTTTTCAAACATGTATTCTGGAGGAGCGGTGGCTTCTGTAGCATTTCATACTGGCTCAACCACGCACGTTTCAGGTGTGGTCCATCTTCTCGCCCTGCTCGCTGCGCGCTGTTTGCCGCTGAAGATCCTCCAAGAGCCTCTTGACCTTCTCCAGCACCTGATCTTCTCCGTTCTCGTGCACACCTGCGCGCGCATTCAGCACCCCGATGTCAAACTCGCCAAGCCCACCATTTGTGACCGTTGCTTCGCTATCTTTCGTCTTGATTTGTGGCATTCCAGACATTCCCATCTGGCCTGCCACGCCGGCGTGGTCCTGTTCGGTTGTACGTGCCGTGTACCGGATCTCTTCTGCAGGGATCACGCCTGCCTCTTCCAAGTCGGTCACTTGTTTGTGTAAGTCCTTGCTAAGGTTGAACACAGCAGTGAAGTATTCGTTGGCAGAGGAAGCGATGGCGTCACGGCGCGCTTGAGGCGTGTCTGCGGCGGTGGAGGAGGAGGAGATGGGCGCGTTGGTCAGCTGAGAGAAGGCGGTCGCGGCGGAATTGAGGATCGGAGGAAGACGTTCCGAAAGGGTGGACAAGTCGCGGATGTGCGCTGTTGCGGTCGAGCGGTAGGTCTCGTTGTCGTTTGCCATTGCGGGGACGGAAGCGCCAGGCGGCGGCGAGTCAGTCGCAGAGAGGTTAACGGGCTGCGCTTATAGAAAACGTTTTTCGGAAAGCGTGAAGGTCATCGACTGTTAGTTACGCAGTTATTGTTGGTGGACAGCTTGAAGCTGTGAGCTATTGGAGCTTCGGAGCACGAACCATGTCCTAATGTCCCGATTAGGTAACCATTGTTTGCCGTTGATCTCTGCAACTTCACTCACCGCGTGCACGGGCCATTCACCGTAGCAATGTTTGTCCGTGCGCGACGAGCTGACCCGTCTACGAAGGAGCTCGTTTTTATTGTGTATTCCTTGGCACCCGAGCTCCGACGCGAACACCAACATTCTTGACTCCCACTTTCCCACCCATACCAGCCACGCCGCACACGCCTATATACACCAAAAAAATGCCTATTAATCGCCGGAAGCCGTACAAGTACAAGGTACAAAACCCCCCGAGAAAAAAAGACCCAGAAACGCGATCTTACGGCGGTGGAGAGAGCTTTTGCAGTCGGCGCGTCGATGCACAGCATGGCAACCAACAAAGAAATCGCCGCCTTGTTCGACCCACCCACGACGAAGGACGCAATTGCAAAGCTCGTACGGCGTATACGAGATAGAGCAGATCAAGAAGGTATTTCTATCACAAATCCAACTTTGTACGAGACGTTGCCAGGGCGCGGCAGGCCTGAGTTGCTCGATGATGCGCAGAAGAAGCGCATCATCGAGATCGTCACCCAGGACCGCGCACACCGCGAGAAGGAGCCTCTACAAGCAATAAAGGATGGAGATTTTGACGAGCTCCCTCCTATGAGTGTCTCTACGTTCGAAAACGTTATGTATGAAGCTGGGTACGCGCGTAGAAAGCCTGGATGGAAGCCGCCTTTCACTGAGCAAGAGATGCAGGATCGCTATAAATGGGCGCTCGCGCACAACCCCGATAGATATAAGGAAGGCGACAACTTAGGATTCAACTTCAGAAAGTGTGTATATACAGATGAAACACCTGCTCGAATTGGTGAGCAACGTGGCATGCAGAGGGCGTGGTTTCTCCCAGATGAGAAGTACCATCTTGACGTCAAACATAACCGCGTACAGAAGTACTGCAAGCTTCAATTTTATGGAGCATTTACGTATAATCATAAGGGACCTTGCTATATATACGGACACGAGAAAGAGGACGAAAAAGTGGCTGCAGAGGCAGCGCTTGCACGCGAGAATGCAGAGCGTCGAAAACAAGCAACTTCTGCACAGTATCACGCACGCGCAGCTCTCCAGGAAATCGATCCAAACGACAGAAATCTACGCAGCCGTAAACACCAATATACAAAGAAGGATGACTATACTCGTGGGGCCCGGCAACGGGGTGGCATTGATGGATATCGCTATCGTGAGAAGGCACTCAAGAAAGTGGTGCCATGGCTTAAGGACCTCAGGAGACAAGGCATCAACACTATATTACTTAAGGATGGAGCTCCTGCTCACACCTCTTGTATTGCAAAGGATTATTTATCTGTACATCAGATAGAGAGGCTACCTTGGCCGGGGCACTCCCCAGACGTCAATGCCTCGGAGCACGCATGGCCATGGATTCGGCGGCATATTACGAAGGAGATGCCGCAATCTACATGCGAGGATAAGTGCCGACGTCAATAGGAACAGCAATAGGAGAATCTCCCTATAGAAGTGATTAATAAGTGGATTAATCACGTTCCTATTATTGTTCGTCGTATTATTGCTCATGGCGGGAACAACGACTTCCATGACGGCTGAGGGCTGAGGGCTCCCAGGACGCCT
>ML976682.1:275571-298565 GCA_010015655.1 Bimuria novae-zelandiae CBS 107.79
TAGAATTTAGGGCACAATTAACGCTAGTAAAGGAGAGGATTTAGAGGCACCTAGATAGTTCCCTAATAAGCATAGTTAAGGCCTTTAAAAAGGTAGTAAAAGGCGTAGTAATAGTAGCGTACAAGCTAGTGTTAGCGTAAAAGCAGATTATTAAGCTATAAGCTACTAATAAGGCCACCATACAATAGAAATTACATAAAAGAAAGTAACTATAGCAGGAAAGAGTTCTTATAGCTAAAGAGGGCTAGTAGCTAACTACTCTAAAGGACTTTAAGGCGCGTAGTAATAAGAAGAAGGTAAAGAAGATAGTGCGCGCTAATAGAGGCGAATTTACTTAATAGCGCTATAGACGCTATAGTAAAGCTAGGCATAATTCGCGCACGTGTAAAGAAGAAGTAGAAGTAGATTCTAAGTAGATTAGCCTACTACAATTCCTTATAAATATATATGCGCGTTCTGTACTATTGTGTAGAGTATAGATTTTGGTGGGGTCTTGGCGTTTTCGGACACTCGCTTGTGAAGTACGTTACACACTTATGTAAAAGATGCAGAGACATCTTTGCGGCAGGAAACCGACATTCCCGATTCCTTAGGCGCAATGGAAGTGGACGCGTTCGGCACAAGATATTGGGAGGGCGAAGCGGAGAGGAACATGTGGGTTGAGGCATGTGGCATGTTTCACGAAGAGCGGTGGACAACAGACAACATAAGCACAGAGACCCTGATTTAGTCCGCAGAAGAAGATCGCTACATCTGCGTCAGCGTCTGGAGACAATACTCGACGCTCACGAATGAAAGCTCCACGAATTGCCCCGGAGTGGCAAAAATGAAGTGTAAGTTAGAAGGTGGTAGCGGGAATACTTTTAGGCTGCGAGTTACCGTGTACGGAGCTCAGAATCCGCATGCGACCCGGCGGGACAAAAAACTCAAAGCCAGTCCTTGGTTTCACGGAGTCCTAAAGACAGGTATGTATAAGTGCGGTAAAGCAGTCAATACAGGATTTACTAGAGTCGCTCATTGAGGCTATCCAGGTCTCGCTGGCGCCGACCACGCAATCCCAATAAAGCGTGGAACAAGCTAGAATCTGGATAGACCACTGTAAGAAGAACCACGTCAAGTGTAAGCAATTCAAGGGTTTGCACCATCTGTCTGGACTTCCAACAAGACTCATCCTTGTCAATCGTGAGCATGACGGTGCCGAGCTTTCTGCATCTCTGTGTCTTGGGGATACACTACCGTCAAATACGCAGTATCTGACCCTCTTGCACAGATGGGGCGGGTAAAAGTTTCTCAAACTGACAAGAGAAGAATATCAAGCAGTGGCAAAGTATCATTCCTATACATGAGCTTTCTGCTGTATTTCAGGATGCAGTTTATACGACCCACGCGATGGGCTTCAACTTTATCTGGATCGATAGTCTATGCATCATTCAGGACGATCCGCAGGACTGGCTACAAGAGTCTAAAGCTATGTGTCAAGTTTACAAAGGCGCAGTGTGCAACATAGCAGCCTCTTCACAGCAAACGGACATTGATCAGGGCTTCCTACCCTCGCCACGTGATAAACATCCCATTGTTTCGCCATTGGTGCACGTCGGCTGGCATGCTTCCCCTTTCACTTCTGGTCGCAGTAGCTGTGGAAGGGACTTCATCATTTGCAAGGATTTTCCGATCAGTGACCTTCGAGAAGATGACTTGTACCAGCGCGCTTGTGTTTTGCAGGAACAGTTGTTGGTGAGTCGTTCGAATTCCGCCGTCTATTGTATCGAGTTAATTTTGAAGGCACTGCGCACACTACACTGCCAGGGTGATCAGCTATACTTCGAGTGTAGGACACCCATGTGCAATGAAGTATGGCCTTCGGGTTAGCCCATCGTTCCGGAATTGGAGAAAACCGTTACTCAAGGGCAAGTTACGTATTTTCGAAATATCCTCGAGGATGCGAAGTCAGCAAAGGTAAATTTCATCTCCTGCAATCGTAATACTCACATCCATAACACTTGCTTGCTAAAGGGAAGAGGACTCGCGTACACCGAATGGCTTAAGATGGTATCCCACTATTCTCAATGCGCCATCACCTATGGAACAGATCTGCTCCCAGCCCTAGCAGGTATAGTTGCCGACTTTGCGCCTATGCTTAATAATAGCTACGCCTCAGGAATATGGAGCCATGCCCTCCATAACGGAGTCTTATATCACACAAGGAGACGAATGTTATCGTTGGAAGGGCTTCCCGCACCATAACCATTATGGAATGCCGCACCAAGCTGGTCTGGGCATCCGTGGATCAACCGGTCACATTTGCTATAATACACCATTCTCTGGACACAATAAAGCTCTGCAAAATCGAAGTGCATCCTGCATCACATCTTTAGATAGATGTTCTTAAGATAACCGGGCCGCTCATGCGTATGGACTGGGTGAAAATTGGTCCGGACGCCGTGGATTGCCCGGCCTTTTGGAATCCGGTGCGGAACCTCCCAATGTTTCACAGAAATGCTCCCTATGGCATTGAAGGTCAGTGGCAGATTACCACACACGAGGATCACTGGTTCACGCAAAAATGTTATTCTGAGCTCTGCATTCACCCGATACCAGAGAAGAAAGGTGGAGAATTGTCAGAGCAGTCGTGTTTCGATGCGCTTTTCGACAACGTGCTCTTTATGCCTGTTTTGTTCGAGCACGAAACCGAGCTTACGGCTATGAGGGATTTCTAACAGTTCAGTCCCGAATCCCGTATTATTGGGTTGTTGATGTGGGCAGAGCAAGGTCAAGAGACTGGAACTTTTCGAAGGATGGGAACGACGGAGCTGAGGGTCCACGGTTAGGCTGACAGTGCGCTTGGTTTTTTCAAGCAAAAGAACACGACGTATCAAGCGAACATTCGTGAGATTGATTTCCGTCAAAAAGATGGGAAGGGAGACTACACAGTTTTTGTGGGTTGAAGTTTCAGAGCTTCGCGGCGCTCCTCCTTCAACCTAATCCATTTGATGGTCGCTTACCTGGACGACTCACGGAGTCTATTTCCATATATCACAAATGGTGCAACGTATCTGGGAGCCACATGTCCAAATGAGGACTGAAACTAATGGAGGAATCTTTACTCCACCACAACCTGAAAGAATACGATTCCAATGCCAAGGGCGCTTCCATGTTTCCCGTTCTCAATCTACTGCAGGAGCAAACAGTGTCAATTCGAAACAAAGGAACGCAGATCTCTGGTCTATAAATGCCCACTGCCCAAAAACAGCACTGCCGCACCCCACGCGTATCTCGAAACACTACATGCCCGTCTTACCTCATCACCTCCCACAGCGCTTCAAGCAGCGTCGACCGCAAGGTCGCGTTACACAAACGCCGCATCCAGCACAGTAAGCTTAGCGCCACTGAGTGCGCCCGCTTTCGCTAGATCTCCGAATCATACCCACCTCATCTGCAACACTGTGTCACTGACGCAGCAGCAGTCAGACTGGGTTTGCATATTAGGCCCGCTGCGATAGCGGGATCTCGCATCGGTAAGCTTACATGCGGCGCGAGGCTGGGCGTGCTGGGCACTATGGCAAATAGATTACGTTGAGCTGTCGGTGCGGGAACGTAGATTGCTGCTTTGAGGGCATAGTGGGATATATGGCAATGAAGTGATCAACGCAATGATTTCGGGACAGCTAGAGCCAGACAGGATGTCGTTAAAGCAGCGAAGCTCATCTATGATGCTGTTTGTGGTGGGGTGTAAACGAGACACCTATGTGAACTTGGAGTTCCTTCCGTTTCGCGCTAGTGCAGATGTAGGATAGCGTCAGCTTTCACGTCGCCTGAGGCTGCAATTAACAGTTGTTCAACCTCATCACACGCCGCGAATTGAGCCGGACGCCGCAACGATGACCTCGGAGACTCTCGAGCTGATTGAGCGGGATGATGCGGGAAATATCACCACCACTTACATCGAATCGGCTGCAAGCGAAGGCAGAAGCAGGGTCGATGCTGTGGTGTGCCCCACTAAGTTGGTTCACAATGCTCAACCACTGACCACTGCAGCTTCCAAAAGCAAGCAAGAGCTATGCACAGCAGCTGCTCGACGTGTTTCTTCCTGTCGGGTACCCGCATAGTGTGACGGAAGACTACATACAGTGAGTCCACGAGCTATGATCCAAGGCAGGTGCGAGGACAAGTGCTTCTCTCTGCATATCATCCATGGTAACACAGCTGATCTCGGCTTTGCGATCAACAGGTACCAAATCTACGTAAGCACATCATCCTGCTGCTTCTCGGAGATTTCCGATTGACACATCTTTTCGAACTAGGATTCACTACAAGCTTTCTCTTCATCAATCGCAGGCCTGCTCTCCTCTCGCGCTGTCTTGGAAGGTGAGTGAAGCATACCAATTTCATATATGCAGCATGTACGTCTTCAATATACGATGGAATGAAATCGTAAGAGAGTCGAGTACCGTGGCACTGGATCCGTGTTCACAGCTAGAACACCAGGATACAGATTGCTTCCGCATGTCCGTACATTCCGTTCTCGCCGAATCAGCAAACCATTGGCCCGCAAGCCGGATCATCCATGCCTCGGGAAGAGGCCCGTCGAGGGTAGTACTGCCTCACAATATGCGAGCTGACTGGCGGAACAATAGGTGTAGGCGTTGGTGATGCATCGGCGTCCCCAACCGCTGCGCTGCTGCTGTCGGTACTGCAAGAGTCCATGGGACGAATCGCAACTATCCTCTTTGCGCATAGGCTCGGAACGTCCCTTGAACCGGAATGCAAAATGTACAGACTTGCAGCAGACGTCTTCAATGACACAGCCATGGTCCTAGATTGCCTGTCGCCAGCGTTCCCCAAATCAGCCAGAGTTCTGATATTGTCGTTCTCGAGCGTGCTGCGATCGTTATGCGGAGTCTGTGCAGGATCGTCCAAGGCGAGCTTATCGGCCCATTTCGCACGACGTGGGAACTTGGGAGAGCTCAATGCTGTGAGTCCCTACGATAACTCATCAAGATGGTGAATGGCGTGATGCCCATCTCAATACCTGGACCACTTCATCTACCGTAACTCACGGGCGTGGGTCGTACAAGATAAGGCCAACGTTAATCAATTACACGCAGAAAGATTCCTCACAAGAAACCGTAATATCGCTTCTGGGCATGTTGGTAAGTAGCCAAAGCCTCTCTAGTGACTAATACCGCTATCGCTACTTCCCATTGACACCATCTCTGACCCGGCATACCCTGACCTTCATCGGATGTCTAGAGCTGATTACCATACAGGCCGGCAGTTTTGTTGTGTCTTGGGTGTCTACGCCCATGGCGACCTGGACAATGCTTGTTGCTCTACTCTCAACACACTTGGCAACCAACTATGCTGCCGTGAAATCTGTCAGCATGCGCAGTTTGAACAGGCAACGCGCTAATATATTGCTGAGCAAGCTTTTGCAAGACGGTAGGATCCTGTCTCCACCCGAAGTTTCCACGAGGGAACGGATCTTCGAGCGTGACGGAGTGCTACGTTGGACTGATGATAGCATACTCGGTCACTGCAGAATCGGCGTGTCACTAGAGAATTTGATCAGCCAGACGGGGCAACGCCACAGACGATCAGGATCGCTGCACATGCAAGCCATCAAATTGTCCGATATTGTGCGGCTCTACCAAGACGAGGGATATCTACTTTGGTCTTGTGGATCCAATGCTATGATCGTCTTGAAGCAAGATTGTACTCCGACGGATCAACTCAAGGCGTGGACGCAGGCGCTTTTGCTGGCCCGCAGGCGAACACAGGACAGTAAGCCCAAAGATGGTGAGCATGACACATCAGGCGCGCTGCTCGCTGAGCTCAGATCCGCCTTGGAGGAAGCGCAGAAGCTATTCAACACGTACGAATCGCAGCTTCGAGATGCTGGGTGGGATCTCGACGTCGCTGTTCTAGAAACGCGGCCTGGCGTGCGGATACAGATTGAAACAAAGTAAAAAAAGATGAGACAGCAGCGCCAGCGGGGTTTCTACCTACAACAGCAGGCAGGCACCCCATCGTATTAGCAGGGTACAATGCCCACTATCCACGATTGGGAAGTCAGACGTCGGACGTCGTCGGACCTTTTGCAAGTTGTGGCACGCGGCTCGGAGCGTATTGATCGACGACAGCGTGTCCCACGCTCCCCATATTTTCTCGGTTGGCCTTTGAACTCAGACAAGAGTCTAAAACCCCACGTCACAATGCTAGAGAAAGATGGGCCCCACCCGTCACGTTTCATACAGGCTAAGTGACGCGGATGTCTGTTCCGAAAGACAGCCCGAGGATTGTTTGGAGCAGTGGCCTCAATAGTCTTTTCGGCGATAACACCGCATCGGGAGGGCGACAATGCTCCTCTTGTAAGTCTGGGACTGATTAAAAAGGTCACTTCGGAGGTCTGGGACCAGCGTGTGCACGAAGCAAAGTCATTTTGTTAGAATCAATGCACCACCATCTCACGCAACGGAGAACAACTGTCTTGTCCCAAATAAGATCAGATCGACGTCGGAGTGTTTTATTTACAGCATTCTCGTAAAGTAACGTGGACAGGGGTTCAAAGGCAACGAGATCCCCGGCTGCGATGCGGCTAAAAGCGAGCCAACAAGGCGGTGAGGCGGGTCCCGATCCACGATGCCAAAGGAGCCTCCACTTTTCTCAGCATCGTGTGCGCACGAGGTGTTCGAACAGAGAATTTTTCTGTTGCACTTTCCTCGTACGGATGCGAGAAGCGCTTACAAGCGGTCGGGCCACGGTTGCGATACTGCAGCGTGGCAACAGTGGCGCCAGAGGAGGCTCTTTCCAACGTGGGAGCGCATGCTTGCAGCAACCGAGGGAGGCGCACAGAATGTCACGCAAAGAGGTGTTGGTGTTGGGAATATGAACGCGAGACGGGATGATTAAGACGATCGGCCTCAGACGCACGTCGCCTGATTCGCATGTGGCAGGATTCTAGAAGAAATTTCGAATTTTCTGTGCATGGAAGGACGGGCGCACGGTGATCACTGTGGAACAGGGGTCTGATGAAACGTCAGCAAGCTCGCCCCTCTTTTGACACGGCGCAAAACACGGCGGGTGGACACAGGAGGTGGTAGTGCTTCGATCCGGTGCGTGGTTTAGGAAGGCGCGGCAGTGCTGTTGGGACGATGAGTGGGTTCACGAAGCCGGCGTTGCACGCTCAACACGTCGTGTCGGCATTGGCGCGGGCGGTGGTGGAATCTCGAGTGGAGCATGGTGGTGTTGAGGGAGCTTGCTCGGGTCCGTTAATTACCGTAAGATTCAGAGTCAGCGGCGCCTCAGGCATGGAGGAACAAACATGGGAGAGGCTCGCGTGCGTCTTGGCCCCAGCGGTAGGGCAAGAGAGTCAGTCGCTCTGGTCGGTGATTCGTACGGCGCGGGCCCTGCACTTGGCGTGCATGGAAGGGGCATGGAAGCGGTTGGCGCTGTCGAGCCAATGGGAGCAGCAAGGCGCGTTGGCGTCAACGCAATGGATCTTCGCACGTCTCATGCAGCACTGCGTCTGCGATGGCATCATCTGTCTCGCTCTTTGTCCTCGCAGCGTGCAACTGTTCAATGCAACGGGCGGCGGACAAAGAAGAGTCGTCTCAACGCACTTCGGGCGGCTTTCCTTTGGCGGTCGGAGGGCGCTATGGCGTTTGCGGCAGTCGGCCGGGCATCTTCTTTTTTCGCAACGGCGTCACTTCCGGCAATTGAGACAGCAGCGGCCGCAAGAGGCAGTCCCTCAACAGCGGTACTGCGTGCGAGCGTGAGTGCGGACTTTTGCGATGTGGAGGTTTGGCGACTAGGGACGACAGGGGGCGGAAGTGTCGGCCGACGGGCGTAATTTTTAGGGTCGAGCTGCACGATGTGGTAATGTATTGTATGTATGTAGGTATGTATGTAGGTATGTATGTAGGTACGTATGTATGTATGTATGTATGAATCAGTTCATGTGCAACTAGCAGCAGCAGCGTGTCACTGGGTCGCTGGGTGGCTTCCGCTGCTTCTACTGCTTCCACGGCTTCTACGGCTTCCCGCAGCATCCTGAGCCAACTGCAACGAAGGCGGGCTGGTGGCGACTGGGCCCGCCTTTCTGCGTAGCGTTTCAGCAGGGGGGTATTGCTTAGCGTGCGCGCTAGAATTCTTCGATCCTCTTTCGATGGCGCGTGCCCCCAATGAGCTTGTCTGCGTGGCCTGCCGCTTTAACAGGCGCTTCACGAACGCCCGCGCCTGCGACTCGCCATTGCTTTTTCCCTAAACCCTCCACTCGCTGCGAACGAGCTGTATCCTGGTCTAAGCTGACCTGCCCCGTCCGCCAACCCAAGTCCCAAACGACACCTGCACCAAAACGCACACGCACCCCCGAGCCTTACTCCTGCAAACCTACAGCCGCTCAAAACCACGCTGAGCCGCACCCGGGGCCCGCCTTCTGCCACCATCACCAACCAACACGCTGCTGCTGCTGTCTCACCACATAGCCTCGCCCAATACCGCCCACACGCACCTACCTACACTGCACCTGCACCTGCGCCCCGAGCCCGCCGCCCGCCAGGCCCTACAGTACTCCGAGCGCCTGTAACCCGCCCGTATAATATAGGCGTGCGACACACGATCGCCCACCAGCAGCCACTGCAGAACAGCAAACGCGACAGCCTGTGCGAGCCCGCATCCCGCCTAGCCCACCTGCCTGCGCGCCAGTAACCGCCAGCGCCCTCGATGCCCTCGTCGCAAAAGTAGCTGCGTCCTCCGAATTGACCTGCCACTGGGTTCGCTGCGAACCTCGTGCCACCTCAAGTCAAGCTGGCGCAACAATTTCGCCCTCAGTGCTGCTCCTGCGACGGCCTCGGCCGAGAGGGTAGAAATAGCGCCCGCCGCGTGTACAAACAGCTGCGGAGAAGCATCATGAACTCAAGAAAGACCGGCGCCGCCCCGCTGTCAATACGAACCTCGTCCTCCACCGCCTCGTCGCCCACTACGCCGACGGCGGACCACGAAGACGAAGACGTCAAGATGTCCATGGCCGAGCACCGCCCGCCTTCACGCCCGCTGACCGTGTCAATACCACGGAGCATCGCCTCTGCCTCCAACCGGAGGCCCAACCTGTCTGAGATCCTCGCCAACACCGCCCCGCCGCCCTACACCCTCAGCTCCTTCATGGCCTTCCTGTCCCAGAACCACTGCCTGGAGAACCTCGAATTCACAATGGACGCCTCCCGCTACCGCAAACACTACTCAAAGATGGCCAACCGCCATCAGGGCACTCCCATCTCGCCCCTCTCCGACGAGTGTGCATACGTGCTCATGCTGTGGAGACGGTTAATCGACGCCTACATTCGCGAGTCCGGCCCTCGAGAGGTCAGTGCCTCGTCCAATCAGCCGCTGTGCCGTTTTGCTAACGAGCGTCTAGGTCAACCTGCCTGCCCATGTGCGAGACACGCTCCTCAACCTCTCCGACTCGTACGTGCCGCCGCACCCGTCAGCACTGGACGAGGCTGTCAACAAGATCTACGAGCTCATGGAAGAGAGCGTACTGGTCTCCTTTCTAAACTCTGCCGCACCAATGAGCGCTGTCACAAGCCACGACAGCCACGACTCTAGCATGACCCGTTCCTCAACGCGAAGCTACGATGAACGCACCCTCTACCAACCCCGCGCTGCACCTCACCCTCCCGTCCACCAGCGTGCGTCTGCACCATCATCACTCACCTCCAACTTCATGCACGCCCGTCCCTTCTCACATTCCCGCTTCAACTCCCAACCCGTAACCTCATCAGCATCGCCTTCCTCTCGCGGCCACCTCAGCTATGCTAGTGGCAGTGACGCCCTTACGGACGACTCCGGCAGTGGGAGCCCGTCTGGGATGAGCGACCCTCTGACCCCGCCGGGAACACCGCCGATGAGCGACTACCCGATGACCGATTTCCAGCAAGCCTACTACGAGAACGGATCAAACAGCGGCACACCAAGTCCCAGAACGAGTCGCGGTGAACACAGCGGCCTCGCAAACGCAACCCGGGACAGCTGGAAACGCATGAGCAGCAAACTGTGGCCGAAAAAGAGAAGCGGTGGCCATCTGAGAGAGGAAGAGCAGGGAGTCGTGGAGGGAGGACTGTTCTAATTCGATTTCAACATATTTTGCATCCTGGATTCTCATATCCTCCATCCGACCCACCATGGACTGGATCGGATGGAGGCAAAACGACTGCGACCGTGCGACATCAGAGCGACCTGCATCTTGCATTGGGCTGCATACCCCGGCGTCAATTTGATATACATTTACTGCAAGGCGCAATTGGCGAATTCTCATCATCTATACCACGGAATTGGGTGATATCCTGGATCTTCATGACGGCATCATCTTCATTTCTAGACTCGGGCGTTTACATGACTATTTTCAAAACGTTCTGGGAGGGCGGCTCTCCCGGAATACACCCCCACCTGTAACTGGCATGGGTTTGGGAAACGGCGTTCTTTCATTGACTGGCCGAGAGGCTGGCATAGCACATGTCTTTTCCATGGCTCCGACATTCATGACGAAAGTGGATATGGCGGACATGCGCACTGGGTAGATGATTTGTTTTAACATACTGTACATTTTTTTTTGGAGAGGTCGTAATCTTCTGGCCTGTGGGTTGATCGGAATTACGCTGTTGATGAGCGCAGAGAGAGATGGCTGGCTCAGCGGTAGAGCTAGCAATCAACATGTTCTACTCCATCTACAATTGTCTTAATTGATGTTTAGTGATGTCGCGTGCAGTATGTGAACTCGGTGAGTAAGAGGCTACCAGGAGTTTGGGAAAAGCGAGCATGGCTTCCATTCCTTCCCGGCGAGGCGGATCGCTTCTAGGTCGAGTCCGCCCGCGAAAGGAGCCCATCTGGCGATGAGTCTCCCCTCCCTCGCAATTCCATCATGCTTACCTTGCCCGTTAAAGCGCTTCCTTCCTTCTAGAACATTGGAATGCACAGTGCATGTTCTACGTAGTACCAACAACGGCTGTACAGTCCACCTAGGCTGGATATGTACCCACTCCAACACCTCCCGCGCCCGCAACCGGCATCTTTTCAGCCTCATGCAGCGCCGACTCGAGGTGCTCGGGTCCTCCTCCCGCGCGAAGGTTGAATGTTGGTGGCGTGCGTGCGAGACGCACGCCTGGGTCGGACCGGCCCCACGCTGCGAGGTCAGAAAGGTACATTCTTTGTGGAGGGGGCACGCATATACGAGTGAGGTGTTTGTTTGGGGGTGGGGTGGAGGGTGTTGGATGTGGTTGCGGCTTATTGTGCGGCTCAGTTGGGATCACGCCACGTCGACCCGATGCTGAGGAAGGAATGTGGTGGGGGGAAGGAAGTGTATGTGTGGTGTGGTGTACGATACCATACCATAGGGCGGAGTCGAAGGCGTAGGAGGGAGGCCTGTCTTGGGCTGAGGCGGATGTTTTGCTTACACCCGTCTGTGACATGCATAGAAGGAGCCAGAGACACGGTGTGTGGTTCTGGGCTGTGGGTTGAGTCGAGGCTCCACATCCAGGCATTGAGGCCGGAGCATGTCCGTAGTATTGCTTGTCTGAGAGCTTCGACGCTAGATGCACGCCCACCGTAGCGCTATGGTCAGCAACGCTCCTCTTCCTCTCCGTATTCGGCCTCATCCGTCATGGTGGACTGAGTCATGTCACTCGTACTCGCGCGATACATCTCATGTGTGAATGCGCCTTAACCGTAATTGTAGTGGAACGCCAAGACCTAGAATCCCTAAGGAGCCTTAGGGTGCTTATCCTCTATGGATTCCCTATTCGGGCTTTGCTAGGCGCGCGTACCGCCGTTCCTTCGCGTTGGATTCCGAGAACTTTCGAAGCTTCGGTGCAGGGCGGGCTTTGCCTGATGAGGGTGTTGCAGAGGGCAACGTGTCCACATGGCAGTGCACGAATCAGGGGTGTTGCTTGCTTTAAGGGTTTTGATCCTGTAGGTTCCAAGGTTGTGCCGCTGAGGAGCCGAGATCGGCGGGAGCTGTGTGGGTGAGGGTAAGCGGGAGGCGGGAGTTTGGTAGGAGAGGGGAATGAGGCTGACATGTGGACGAAGTGGAGGGGGTTTAGTGAATGACAGTAGGGGAATGAGGTACATGTGGTCAGTGTGAAGGGTGTTGACCAACACACTGTTCGAGCAGTCTTACCTCCCATTGAACAGAGCAGAACAGATAAACACTAAGAGCCTACTCGGGCCCAACGCTAGTTTCTCGCAGAGAAATGCCCGCGCTACGCACAGGCCTAACAGCTTAATAATAATAATAGCTTAACGATAAATAAAATTTTAACCTTTATATCTTAATAACTATAACGCTAAATTAAATAAATAAAAAAAACTAAATTACTTAATTACTATCTCCTCTTATAATCGCGAGTGCGATATAATTAAAAAGGCTATAATAAAATTATAAAAGTTAAATTAGCTAAACCTACTTTATTACGCGCGCTATTATAACCTACTACTACCTTATTAATGTTTGTAACGTACTTTTAATAGTAGTAATAATAAGTCTACGCACGCTTCTATAAATAAACTACTTTTTATTAAATAAGAAGCAGCTCTACTATATTTTATTAATATTATTAATTTAATTAGTTATAGCTTAAAGCGAATACAAGTTAAAATTTAAGCTAACTTACTTTTTAAAAGGCTTTATAGTAGTAAATTTTAATTAAAAGTAAGGATAGTATAGATACGATAATAGCTTAAAGCTTATTTAAAATTTAAGTATATTAAAGTAAAATCTTTTAAGGCGTAGTAAAAGTTTGCTTAATTACTAGTAATTTTTTAGTAATAGTATAACATGCTTTAAAAAGTTATAGACTACTATAAAATCCTTCTTATGCACTACTATAATATAGATAAGTATAGTATATAGATTAGTATCGCAAAGAGCTACTACGTTTATACTAAAAACTAATAAGAGATAGTTATCCTATACTTAAATAACTAAGAGCTAGTATTACTTATTAAGTACGTCTTTACTACTAGCTAAGTTCTTAAGCCTGTAGTAATTATTAATGCGGCTTTAATACTCAAGTAATAAGTAGTTAATTTACTAAATAATTACCTTATAAATAAAACTAATAGTAGCTACTCTACTAACTTTATAGCTATAAATTAGATCTACTATTTTAATAAGCTAATAGAGAGCAAGACAAAAGACTACTAGTAATTATTATTACTTAATAGGTATAACTTTTACTAAATAAAGGACTTTCTAAAGTATACTAAATAGTATAAAATACAAGTTATTACTTTCCCTTTATATATAATACACCTCCTATAGCCACTAGATATAGGCTATTTTTAGCTATTTAAGCACTATTATAGCAAGACGCTTAACTAGGTAGTAAAGGATAGCTTTATAAATATTAATAAAATAGATTTCTTTATAATACTCTACTAAATTAGGGAGAAGGTATTAAAAAAATTATAAGAAGTAGCTAGTAGCGTTATAGCCTATATTTATAAAGTCCTAAGCAAGTACTTGCATCTCTAAGGGCTATAAAAGAGGCTTTAGATAATAAGAAAGTATAATTAAAGTATTTATATATTTTCCTTCCTTAATACTTATTATACTATTATTAAATAGAGACTTTAGGCTTGTAAGCTCGCCTTTAACTTACAGGCTTTTTATTAGCTTAAAAGTCCTTATAAAGTACCTATATCGCCTTATTTAGTGCCTTAAAAGTTAAAGATAATAACTACTATCCTTTAAATCTAGGTGACTTTAGCTAGTAGATACCTAAAACCTTTTAGTAGTTATAATTATAGCTTAAAAGTATTAAAAAAGTAGTTTTTACACACTTGCTAGCAGACTTTTTACCTAATATTTTACGTATAATTAAAGGTAGCGCTATACTTGCCCTCTTCTTATATAAACTTAAGCGCTAATTATAGCGTATAAAGGCTATTAAGATAGCTAAAATAGAGTATTAAGCGCGTAAAAGGCGTGTCCTTGCTATTACGAAAGGCCCCGTATACTTATAGCAAGCCTTTGCTATAGTAAAGAGGCGTAATATTAATAAGATAGTAGTAGCTAAAGTTCTACTTACCCGTAAAAAGGAGTAAGAGATTACTACTTACCTAAATAAGTAAAAGAAATTACGGACAAATCTCTATAATTATAGTAAATAGTACTTAAAATATAGTACTAATTACTAGAAAATTACTTAAAAAAAGATACTATAATATTTAAGAGGTAGTACGGAGCTTACTAAAAAGAAGTTTTAGTATAAAATAAGTACTTATTAACGCTATAACGTGGTTCACCACCGAGCGGGCCAACCCCACCGAGCGGGCCACTTTTTAAAAGTCAGTCTATTGCGAAGCGCCTCCTACAACACCACTATAATTTACTATAATTCGCAGAACATAGAAATACTATTTAGACTTATTACTATTAGATGCATCTACAATTTCTACTGCGCAGGTGCGAGCGTTGTGGCCAGCTTCGCCGCAACGTCCGCAGCGCCTCTGCCCACGCACCCTCTTTGCAGACTCTTCACCCTCCTTTTGCCCACTACTATCCTTTTTAGCTATTAAATTAACTACCTCTCTTACTGTAAGTATTTTAGCTGCCTAAATATACTTCTTCTTTTAACTTTTTACCTTTATTACTATCTCTACTATCTTACAAAGCCTGGCTATTTCTTATTATATTAACACTATTTCGTGCCCTATTAATGCAACACCTTTATTAAGCTACTTAATAGCTCTAAAAAGCAGAAAAACTAGTGAATTTCTGTACTTTTATACACGCTTATAAACTAGCGTTAACTAAGCCTCTATCTCGCGGAGGTTACTTAGTATTTTTAATTTCTATAAGGTGTCTTCTACGTTAGGTGGAGTTGGCGTATAAAGAACTACATTAAGTTTTAATAACACCGCCTTTAGGTTGTGTAGGACTAATCTAGCGCCTCTAAAGCCTACGCAAATATTTGTCTTTATTATTACTTTTTTAAAAGCTACTTTAAAGGCTAGTAGAAAGACCTCCTTCTTAATTTACTTAGTGCTATACCGTGCTAAGCTACTAATCTTATTGCTATACGCCTGCTTTAAAGGCGAAAAACAACCTACATTAAGTGGCTACAAGAGGTGTAATAAGTGTAGAGGTATATAGAGAATAATAATCTTCTATTCCTTACAGTATTTGTGGAATTCGTGTGAGTAGTGGCTCTTATAACTATTTATAATTAGTAGCTAGTGTGCACCTAAACTACGCGCCTTAGTATAGGTATTAAAGTACCTTAGCTAGGCAAGACTAAGCTTATTTAACGTCTAGCTATTAGGACTAACTTTAATAACCTAGTCTTAGGGTAGATTGTAGAACTAGGACGTGATTAGAACCTTATTAAGGAAGATAAGAAAAGGTAGTAGAGCCTAGCCTTTAGCGCTAACACCCTAAATATTAGTAACTTACTTATAGTTACTAGGTTAAATCTTCTTTAGGTTGCTTCGCTTCTTAGAGCCTGTAAAGACTATCTAACCCTGTATTACCCCTATTATAAAGCCTGTCTTGTCGAAGTTGTACGTATCGTCATCAGCGATACCGTACTTAGCCTTAGTATTAGTAACTAGCTTAAACTAGGGCATTATAATACGTAGATCTTTGTTTAGGGCTTACTAATAATTATATAGATAGCTTCTTTAAAGCTTAATTTCTAGCGTACGCGTCTTAAGCCTATTTATTTAGTACTTACTAATAGGCTATCTACCGCGCTTAGCAAGTAGATTATTAGCTATATCTTAGACTATATCCCTTGTTGCACCTATTCCTCGCTAGTTAAGCTTAAGTATACGTTGGACTAGAGCCTCCTCCTCTAGCTTAGTTAGCTTCTTTAAGTTGGGCTTGCAATCGCGTCGAGAGAGGGCTCCTTAGCGTTATTATTATACTATTATTTAAGGCACGCTAAAGGCTATAATAACGCGTCTTTTACTTTTATCGCGATTTTTAATTATAGCTTAGATAGCAAGCTATAGTGCGCTTTTAGTATAAGGTTATTGCGCGTTATGTTGTGATGGCATTGTGGTATAAGCTAGAGGTAGGCTGCATTTAGCAAAGTTGGCCCGCTCGGTGGGGTTGGCCCGCTCGGTGGTGAACCACGTTAAAGCTAGCTACTTATAATAAGATAAAGTCTCTATAGAATAGCTTAGTATTACGTTTTACTAGTAATAAGCTAGAGGAGTTTATAACTTATATACTTCATTACTAAATAAAGGATATTAGATTAAAAAGGAATGTTAAGCGGCTAACTTCATAATTTTATAAAATATTTTAAGAACTTAATTTATCTTTAAGTAAGTAGACTAAGGCCTAATTATCTTTAATAAGACTAATATTAACTTTATATTAAGTAGTTTATAATGTAAGGGGCTGGGTGCTCAAGGAGCCAAAGGTGCCAAAAGAATACTTATGAATTCGATAGAGAGTCCGAAGTTAAGCTTCAGGCGTCGAACTTATATATCTGGGGTTCGCATAACCGAGGGTCAAGGATCCGAGGCAACAACTGGGCGTAGCCTATTACATATAATACTACTCCTCTCGCGAGGATAGCGAAGAGGCCTCTATTACTACCTCTATATATAATTAGAATATATAATAGTAATAAAAAGATATAAAAATCTATTACTATATACTACGCGTAATAGAATTTATTATTTCTATAAAAAATTTATAATAATAATAATTTTTATTATTAAGCTATTATTATTATTAAGCTGTTAGGCCCGTGCGTAGCGCGGGCATTTCTCTGCGAGAAACTAGCGTTGGGCCCGAGTACCGCTATGCTAGTATGTTTCTCCTCATGGGAAAAACAGTGAATCTCGATTGACTTAATGCATAGAATCGGGTAGAACATACAGTGAGCCAAGACCACCAAATACTTCATGTCCAAGACACAATGTACCCAACATACTCACCCATGTATACCAACAGTGTATCCGCCGTATCGTCCATCGGACCTGTAAGCACGCCACGAGAACTCAACCTGTAAGATAAAGCACCACTCCACCTAACATCCTCGTCACACCGCAGAACCGGTCGCGCGAGCATCACCCGACTCCACCTCCTAGAGGTCTTTTCGCCCGAACACATTACGAAAGTAGAGTACGCGGGTAACACTGTCCCTATTACCTAGGCGCTGGGAAAGCCCTCCCGCACGTGGTGGCATCCACCTAATATAAACCCCCAACTGCGATCTTATCTCACCTTACACTATCGCACCACAGAAGATCGATCGCCGCCGCCCTAGAATAGTGCATGCTATCACCGTGCCGCCTCTCTACCTATCCCCCGCATGGCCAACATCGCCCTGGCACGGGCCACCATTTGAGGGCCAATCGGATGAATTGCTCCGACCCGGCAGAACACCAAGAATTATGCCTCTGTAGGGTAACTTCGCATAGATTTTGCATCTCTAAGGGCTTTAAGATAGGTTTACATGATAGTTAAGCTTGCTTTTATATCTATTAACCTAATTATTTAATGCCAGCGGAGGTGCTCTACCTAGCACTTAGTATTAACTTCTAGCCTATATAAAGGCAGCCGGCAAAGCGTATAGCTATAATAAGTACGCGGTGGGCGTTAAGAGCTATAAGATAACCTTATATTACTTATAACTTATGCTAAAGGTGTCTAGGATTAGAGCTTCTTATTAATTGTACGTCTAGCTACCGCGCAATTAACACCGCTTTTACCCTCCGTAAATAGCTTTTGCCCTCCGCAAATAGCTTTATAGATATGTGTAAGCTACCAAAGTTGCCCTCTCCGCTAGCGAGTACGTCGTCAGGTCGCTCACGCTTGTTTAAGCCTCGAGTAGGGCGGCCACCTCGCTCAAAGAGCTGTTCAATAAGCTTGTATAAGAACTTCTTGTGGCCGGAGCGTTTGGCAAAGTCGCGAGAGGAGTACAAGGAAAGCCTGTAGCAATTATTAAGCGTTAGATCTAGCAGAAAGTACTAAAGTGGGCGCTAGATACGCTAGCAGACCTGCTAAATAAAGTAGTAGCTTTTTATTTAGTTAAAGCGATTAACCTCGCTCTTGTAGTAATTATAGTTATCTATTATCTAAGGGATACCTAGTAACTTAAGAGGCTCGCTGCTAAAGGCTTTCTCGAAGAGTTTTTTATTATTTAGAGCCATTTTAGAGCGTTGGCGAAGCTTTATAATGACCTAAGTTGCTTGTGGCGACTATCGTTAGCGGAGCATTGGCATGGTGTTGAGGTCAAAGTACTTACGCTTAGCGATAGTACTGGCAAAAAGAATAACCTAGTTATCTCTCTAAGCTACCTAAAGCACCTGCCAACTCTATAAGAGCGCCTAGTAAGTATCTCCCTACTCTAGCTTGCGCGTATAGTGTGTTTTAAGTTTTATTAGGTTACTATTAAAGCGCTTCTTTAAGAGCTTTACCTGCGTGCGAGTGCTAACGGCTAGCGCCTCTACTTATAATTTTACCTTTACTATTACCTTAAAAATTTCTTTTATTATTATCTTTGTTGTGCGGACTGTCCTAGCGCAGCCTACGCCTTTAGATCTGAGATATTTAAGTATAGGGATAGTGTTAAAGAGATTATCGTCCCACACAATGTGGAGATTTGGCGGAAAGAGGCGCTGGCCAGTAGCGTTTATGGCGAGTACAAGAGTAATAGAAACTAACTCTATAAGAGTAAAAGCTAGCGCGTTAGCAGGTAAGTTAAGTAAGTTAATAGGCCCTCGCCCTCTAGCATGAAATAACTAGTTTAGAATTACTTTATTATTAGCTAAGCACTAGATCTTAAAGCCTTTAAGCGTAGGCTTTATTTTTATTATTATAACCTCGCTTGCGCAGCCTATAAATCTTATAATTACTTTATTAATATAGAGGTGTACGCTAGGCGCCTAGTACTTAAAGCTACGCTTACAGAGCGTCTCTAAGAGATCCTACACTTGGCTAAAGGGAGACTTAAAGCTCTAGTTAACCTATATAGTATAAGTAGTAATCAAGCTGCTGCCATCTCTCCTTCGACATGTAGCGATTAATCTCATGCTAAGGCGCTATCCTATAAAGCTTCTACTAGTATTTAACAAGCAAGGGCTCCTAGTGGACGCCTATATAAATAATAACGGCGAAGTACGTATACAACTCGCTTAAAGAGGTAAGTTTCTATTAATAGTAATTAGGCGTTAAGGGCGCGTTAGCCTAAAGCTTTTTAGCATGCTAATTTATATAGTATATAATCTAATTAACGACGCCTGCATTAAAAAACAAGTTAAATAAAGTAATAGGAGAGTTAAAATCTATATAGTTAGGTAAGAGAGCGCGTCCAAAAGTATGTAGATTATTAATTTTAAGTAGTTACTATAAGGGTAGCGGCTAAGTAGGTAAATTAGGCAAATCTCCTGCCTTTAGGCTATACTTTGTATATTTTACGAAGTTAGTATTATTACTTAATAGCGCTATACAATTAGGCATAGTTGCATATATAAAAGCTTTTAAAAAAGGCGTGTTTTAGCTGGCAAATAAAAATTGCCTACATAACGACAAACATTTAGTGTTTTAATGTATTTGCATCTAATTGGCTAATAAGATGTGGCCCGTGCCAGGGCGATGTTGGCCATGCGGGGGATACCTAACCCCCCCGCCCCTCCACTTGCGTATACCAGGCTACAAGCGTACCCATGTAAGCAGCCCACGCCCCAAGCGAGGGGCGAAACAAGATTATAAGCGGGACTTTGGGGCGGAGTATCTGCACTAGAGAGGGTATGTGTTTGATTCGCCAATCGCCATCGCCAGCAGAAGGTTTCCAGAAGGCTGCCTGGCACGGTTAGTAGAGAGGATGAGTAGATTGTGACGTGACGATCGATTGATGGACATGTGATGAGCGTTAGTTGGAGAAGAGAGTGCTGATCTCGGAGGGTTCTGCTAGGAGCGGGGCGCGGCCTCCGCGCCTATCATTCATGGCCCTCTGGTGCGGAGATCTGCGCTGAATGTGAGTTTTCCAAAAGGCTAGTGCGTTGAGGCGCTCTCATGCAGCTGGTCGTTCTTATTCCCATCTATAATAGATAGTTTCCTGGGTGAGCAAGTATGGTAGGTTTGAGCGCGAGGCTTGGAAAAACAGTGGGGAGCCTGGAATGAGAGGTAATCTAGCGTTGCGCGACGCAACGTTTCTCCCCATTCTCCCTAGGCAGCCGTCGTTCGCGAGAGCTTGGTGACGATCCGGCTACCTTAGTTCTTAGCGCTCCGTGTTCGCTGCGGTGCGATTGGCGTTGGCGCTGCATGTGAAGACGTGCAGCGCCAACGCCAACGCCAGCGGTACTTTTTTTTACAAAAGCAGCACCGAGAGATCGACACGCCTAAACGGCGGCATTTCCCTCGAGCGATTTGGCCGAGCAAACCATCGTATCCGCCTTCCGTCTTATTTCCAATTCGTCGCGAGGAGTTCCGAACGGTTATGTGACTAAGAGGCGCGCATCCTATTCGTGTGATTGCTGCATTTGATTGTAAAGGGAAAATGGGAGCGGCCGTCGCCCGGGTGTTGCTAAGCCTCGAACCCCGCCGCATGTTTACGCTGCTGACTCCGTCTAAACTCCGCGTGCGTTCTCCAGAACGGGATTGTAAACGCGATGGCTGCTTAACCACCCCTACCCCGCGGTATTCGCATGCAGTTGCTGGTATAAGACTAGGGATGTGCCGATACCGTATTTTTCGGAGCATCCCTGTATATACAGTATCTTGTATAATACCGTATTTCCGGTATTTTCGTACATTCTTGGCATGGTTAATTAAGCTAATCGGTGCCTTTCTTAGCCCTATCATCACATGTAGAATTAGATATAATTAAAGCTATAGAAGCTGGGTATCCTTAGGATCCCTAGAGTGCTCTTTTTGTACTTGTTTAGCTAGGTAATTAAGTAAAAGCTACTTACCTTTATGCTTATTAACATTAATTTGTTTAGGCACTTTAGAGGCGTTAAAATACTAAGCATCCTTAGCTAAAATAGAGTTACCAATCCGTAGATTGTGATAGCAAAACACTAGCTTTTTAACCCGTACCTCAATGAGACGATTGCGAACTTTATTATAAAAAAATCCCTGCTCGCTCTGGGGTTGATGCTGAGAGCGTAGATGGCAAGTTCTTTGAGCTCGTCGGTGCAACTTTGTATGCGCCACCACTCCGCCGGATCCGTGTAATCCTCGAAGCTTTGCATGGATAAATCAATGCCGCGCTTCTCTAAGGCGCCTCGACGATGGAGTACATTCATAAGCTCTTTATAGAGCGCTGCGGCATGCCCCGGAGGCCCTCGAAGGTGACCTCGACGTCCTCGCTTTCGAACGGAGTACGCGGCATTTGATGGATATCACCGATTAACGATAAACAAAGTACTAAGACGATGCCTGGAGGGCAAGATAAGCAATCCAGATGCAAGCTCTATACAAAGTTATCCTCTGAAGTCATTTTTCTGGCAGCATTTACCCACCTTGGCATACAGGCCCAATCCTACGATACGCGTATCGGTATCGTACGGTACGAAAAATACGGTATTCCGTATTATACGGCCCATCCCTATATACGACCAGAGCTGATTGTATATAGCTGATTAATAGGGTTACTCGGAGAATTCTTCAAGGGATAAACACCCTGTACAACCCCGAGCATCGCCTCCCAATATATCGACGGACATCGTCTACCACACATCACGACTTCAAATCACCTCACCTGCGGTAAGAAATGCAAAATTAGCCTCGCTCTCGCGCTCCGCTGTCGCATGGCTTATTCACATCCGGACGGAGAACACATGGAGATACCGCTGCGGTGGTACTCACAATAGACTCGAGGCGACACAGAACTCCGATCCCTCATCTACCGGGTTTCCCACGCACCGCTGCAATCTAGACATGCTGCTCTGCGCCGGGTAGCGTGTGCTGTTGCACCCGCGCTGGACCGCGGATAGGCGTCCGCACTTGTAGTGCTGGGCGGTTAATATACAGCGTTCTGCATGCGGAAGGTGGCGATGTCATCGCAGCGCATGCGAGGACAACGTGGGTTGTGCTGGGGTGGTGGTGAGATAAGGGCACCTGTGGATTTACTCTAATCTAGGATCTGTGGATGGGAGGCAAGCGGGTGATGTAATCATTAAACAGTTTTGCTGGGTTTTTTGTAAGGGGGAATGGGGAAGGTGGTGGGTTTGAGCAAGGGGGACCACGAAGCTGGTGCATACTGGCTCGCTCCGTTGAGCAGCGAGATTGACAATAGATCGTCGATGCTACTGTTTCGCTTTCCGTACGTAGTCTCCCACATAGATCCATACACCCCTCCCGTACAACGAGTTTCTTTTCATTCACTCGTGGGGGTCCCCTTCGGTGATTATACCACGGAATTCTATTCCTATAGATCCGCGCCATGCGATCTTAGTATCCAGCCTATATCTGTATAAAAAAAAGACATTACCCGGTGAAGCGACGATGAGAAATCCAGGTCGACGCTCGCAAGTGCCGAAGTCCATGAATGGGGCGCCGCCCTGTCGGTACGCTCGTCGCAGCCTGACAACGAACGAACGGCCTCGGAGTGCTGGGCGCCGCACAGGCATCCGTCCATCATGCGCTGGTTAAATTTCGGATGGAAAGGATAGATGAAGGCAAGAAATGACAAGGCCTCTTGGAGTGACCGTGTCCTTGTGCGATGTGATGCGGGCTGACGACCGCATGCACCCGGAATCGAGGTCGGTTATATCGAACATCGTCAGCGCGCCGATGTGCCTGTTATGTATAATCATGGTGAATTTGAGCAGATTTCCGCCATGTTAAAGCAGCAGACCTTAAGATAGCCGTTATTGACGCTGCGTTCTGCAATGTGCATGGATGGTCCTGCGTGATGTCAAGCAAGTGAGACCGGGATGAGTAGTAGTAGTAGTAGTAGTAGTAGTAGTAGTAGTAGTAGTAGTAGTAGTAGTAGTAGTAGTAGTAGTAGTAGTAGTAGTAGTAGTAGTAGTAG